>VZRR01009906.1:191248-471177 GCA_013398015.1 Oreocharis arfaki | reverse complement strand
CCGCGCCGCCGGCGGCCCCGGGAGCGCCTCGCCGCTAGGCTGGGCTAGGCCGGGCCGGGCCGGCCGCCCCTTGCCCCGCGGGGAGACTCGGGCTGGCCCCGCCGCCCCTGGCAGGAGCAGCCGGGGGTCCGGGCGAGCAGCGGCCCCGCCCGCAGCGGAAGGTAAGGGGGTCCTGCCCATGGAGGGGTCGGGGCGATGCAGAGGGCCCGGGGCAGCTCTTGGGGTCAGGCACCGGGGCTCGCCCCGGACCGTGCATGGTGCACTTGCCTCGGGGAGAGTGCAGCTCCTCAGCACAGAGCTGAGCCCTGGTTCCCCGCGGCCGGGGCTCGCAGGCTTCCCTCGCACTGCCCTCTGCCTCCGCCGCCCTGCTTTGCCCGNGAAGAAAAACCCGCTTGTTAAATTCCCCCCGCCCCCCCCCCGCCGCAAGCAGCGCCGCCGCCCCCGCGCCCCTCGCCCCCTCCGCTGCGCCGGGGATGGCCGCGGATGAGGAGACACCTGGGTTTCCCTGGCAACAGGTGCCGCGGCGGCCGGGGGAGCCGGGAGAGCCCGGGTTTCCCCGCTCGGCTCCGCGCCGCCGGCGGCCCCGGGAGCGCCTCGCCGCTAGGCTGGGCTAGGCCGGGCCGGGCCGGCCGCCCCTTGCCCCGCGGGGAGACTCGGGCTGGCCCCGCCGCCCCTGGCAGGAGCAGCCGGGGGTCCGGGCGAGCAGCGGCCCCGCCCGCAGCGGAAGGTAAGGGGGTCCTGCCCATGGAGGGATCGGGGCGATGCAGGGGGCCCGGGGACGCTCTTGGGGTCAGGCACCGGGGCTCGCCCCGGACCGTGCATGGTGCACTTGCCTCGGGGAGAGTGCAGCTCCTCAGCACAGAGCTGAGCCCTGTTTCCCCGCGGCCGAGGCTCGCAGGCTTCCCTCGCACTGCCCTCTGCCTCCGCCGCCCTGCTTTGCCCGCCCGGGGCATCTCCCTTCCCAGCCTCTGCCACCCCGCCTGGCTTCGCCGACGGCTCCTCGTGCCTGGGCGTGTTTATCCGTCCCCACCTCCCACCCCGTCCCAGGCACTCGGCCCTGCGGGTGCCGTCGGGGCCGCTTTGCTCTTGCATGGGCCTGGGCCCACAGAGGTGCCATCTGCCCTTTCATGCGCTTCAACCAGCCAAGGCTTGCCCGCTTTCCCCGAATTTCTTCTTGTTTACATTTGTCCTTAGCGAAGGCTGGCAGATCACCGGCCTCGCCCGTGCCTTGTTCTTCCATCGTCAGCGGGGCAGTGGCGGTGCCTGGTCAGTGCGCTCCGTCCTGGCGCCCGCCAGGCTTTCTGTGCGGTGTCCCGGGCACGTCGGGGTGGATGCCTGCCGCCTGATCTCGGCTCCCTGTGCTGGGCACAGACGCATCAGGTTGGGCACGGGTTTGTCTGCTGAGCCTGTGTGGCTCCCGAGCGGAGCTGGCTCCTGCGTGGGCGGTGAGCTCATGTCTGTCTGCGCGTGCCCCCGGAGGCAGACAGGCCCGCGGGCCAAGGCTCTGTTCCCTCGGCGGGTTGCGGGTCCCCTACCAGAGGGGCATCCCACTGTTTTCACTGCGGGGTGAGGTCACCCGGCGATGGGCAGTGCTGTAAGGTTTGCCACGTTGTGGCCAGGTAACTCCTACTGCTTTATTTTCTTTCCTTGAAACTCAAACCTAAGGCACAGGGAAGGGCAAAAGAGAAGAGTGGATATCCTGGTACATATTCTTAAAAAACCCCCAAACAAGACCATTACAAGTGCAAAAAACGTTAAAAATAATCTTTAAGAAAAGTTCTTTAAGAAATTATCCCCAGTTAACATTTGCTTATTCGTTTTGTAATAGTAATGCTTCAGTGGCACTTGCTGCTAAGGTTAGATGTCAGTCTTCCCATAAAATTTATCGAGAAAATGAGGCTGATTGGTGATCTCAGGCACTGATACAACAACGGCATCACAGATGAAGATACAAATTGACCTTGAATGTCAATTAATAAAAGGCTTTATCCACAGTTTTTTATTGCACCCAAGATTATTGGACTCTTCTGTGTCCCTGTGTTTCCTTTGTGTTGTGTTTGCAGAAAAAGAAAAGAACCACAAAGCTCCTTTTACTTTACTAAAACCAGAAGTTGTTTATAATTTTGTGGCCAGTGTGATATTTCCTGATAATGTGAAAATTCAATTGAAAAAGGAAATAATGTGTTGCCTTGCATTGTTCCTGCAAATAACTTAGAGGGAGATAACTTAATAAAAACATTTCCATCACACCCTCTGGTAAGTTAAGTGTAGCTGTTATGGTTCCAAAAATAGATAGTCCCTGAATGTTGCCTGAAATCTGCAACATAGAGGTCAGTTCGGTGCACAGCCTTTTTTGCCACAGCCATTCTTCCTTACAATTATCATGGACTTCTCCTCTGTCTATTTCTTTAATTCACTCATAATACTATGAAATAGGTGCATATATTAAATCAAAGAGAGACAAGCTTGTAGTCAGAAAGTAGCCAACAATAGTTGTTTGGTGCCATAAAAATAAAAAGCATTCAGCAGTTTGAAATGAGGAAAATTATCACTTTTTAAATGGCTTCTGGCAAAACTCCATGACTAACTTTCTTAAGAAATGTGCCTACTAAATGGTGAATGACGAACCAATACCTCTATAAACTATCCACAGAATTGCTTCTTTGTCTTATTTTTCGATGACTTACAATGTTTTGGCTTTCCAGCATTATTGATACTAAATCAGCTGGCTGACTGTGGGTATGTTTTTACAAAGAGAGTGGCCAGGAGTTGCACAAAGCCCAGGAGGAGCGTGCTGGGCTGGGGGTTGGGAGATTGGGGCCATTTCCAGAAAGAGCAGGATGCTTTTCCTTGTGCTTAGCCTCGGGGATAGACATGGCTTACTCCTTCCCTCAGTCAAAAAAGGAACTTCAGAAGCTCAGGCATACACTCCGATGGCTGCTAATGAGACTGTTCTGTCTCTTCATACATTTCGAAATCTACATGCAGTATTTCAGTCTCGGGCCTTCTGGGTGTTTGTGTCTAATTTGGCTGGAGGGCCTCCAGTTCAAGATTACCTATGCTGCTTGGTGCCCAATTTCTTTATATGACTTTGGCAATAAAGCAGATTACTGTGGGTTTATGTGCAAGCAAATTAGGGACAGATGTAAGCATTCTTATAAGCCCTGTTCCTGCTTTCTTAGCACGAACTGAATTCCACCATCATCTGGTTCTTTCTACATAAAATGTGTAGTGTGCTGACTGTAGCACATTTATAACTGGGTGTACTCTGTAAGATGCGAGACTTTTAAATACTTCATTTTCTCTTGCATTCTTTTTTTTTTCCCAAATGAAAAACAATACTGCTTCAAGAAAAGTTTCCCAGTTCCAGATAGAAAGAATGAACAAAAGAAAAGGACTGTGAGCCGAGCAGAGCTATACATAGCACAGCAACAAATGTTTTCAGTTTGTTTATGTTTTCATAACAGCCTAGAGTAGAATGGAGAAAACAAAGCACATAGTACATGAACTGGTGTTTAACACTATGAAATAATATTGCATTGTTTAGGGCTGCTATTTACTACTGCTTTAAAGAAAAAACCAAGAAAGTCCCTGTGCATTACAGGAGAAATATGCAAAGACTGCTAAGGCTTCATGGCATCACTGAATAAATTAACCATATTGTAAAGTTGCATAATCTTAGAATGGTTTGGGTTGGAAGGGACCTTAAAGATCATCTCCTTCCAACACCCTGTCAAGCAGGGAACCTTCCACTCGACCAGGTTGCTCAGAGCCCCATCCAGCCTGGCCTTGAACACTTCTCTGGACAACCTGTGCCAGTGCCTCACCACCTTCACATTAAAGAACTTCTTCCCAAGAACTGATCTAAACCTGCCCTCTTTGAGCTTAAAAGAGTGGTTTAAAGCCCTTGTCCTATCACTACAGGCCCTTGTAAAAATTCCCTCACCAGCTCTGTTGTAGCCCCTGTAGGTACTGGAACCCCAACTCTCTCAGCCTGTCTTTGTAGAAGTGTTCCAGGAGTCTTTGTGGCCTTCCTCTGGTCTTGTTCCAACTGGTCCCCATTCTTCCTGTGCTGGATGTGATGCTCCAGGTGGGGTCACGTGAAAGCGAAGTAGAGGGGCGTAATCATCTCGCTCCACCTGCTGCCCACTCTTTTTTTGATCGTAATTCTCCAGATTTTTGTCTTCTTTCTAAGTGCTCGATCTGCTCTTAGGATGCTCTCCCTGGTTTTGTTAAGCCAAAACCTGGAGTTGAATCCCAATTCCAATGAGCTAAATGACAAGATTTACTGAACAATTGTCTCATCTTACATGTCCGGAGAGTACATATTCGAAGGTAGTTGCCACCTTAGATGAACCTTAAAAACATTTAGAAATACATGTTAAAATACCGTCTAAACCCCATCAGATTCTTTAAAAGTTACAGTTTTGGAATCAGAAATACTGTGTTTGAAAACAAAATTCTTCATGACCTCATTAGGAGGACGGAAGAATAACTGTCTCCTCATACCCAAACTCTTGCTTAATATGAATCTTAGGGATTTTTCCTCAAGTTCTTCTGTGACAGCTCTGCAGAAATGTTTTGGCACTGAGATGGTGAGGAACAGTGTACCACGAAAATTGAGTGGCTTCTACCTGTCAGGCTCCCAGATTTTTCCTTGTGATTCTGCGGTTTGATAAAGTCAATTTTTATTTCTTTGAAGAAAAAGGATTGTAGAAGAAACACTGATACATAATCCTTGGATTTAAATTGTATGGCATTATTGAAGCAGTTCTTCATTTGAGAATGCTTTAAAAAAATCAACACCTTGTGTTTACAGGACTTGGAGCTCTGGTAAACTCGTTATTCCTAACATTGCATATGTTATGAAAAAGAAAAAAAGGCTGCCTGGATGTCATACAGTGGCAAATGTTTTCATCCAGCAGAAATACTGAACAGCCACCCTTTTATGGGCAACTTTTATAATAAAGGAATTTCTTTCCTTTATGAAGGGTTGAAACAACTGGGACAGACAATTACATCTGAAATGTGTCTGCTTTCTTCTCTGGAGTACAGAGGAGTAGGAAGCAAGGAGGCATTGCCTCCTTGGAGGCAGGAGCTGAATGCTTGGGAGTGGGCATAGTGGAATGTGTTCTGTTCTGTTGAAGGTACCATGCCCTGCCCCCTGCCTCCCCAGTGGTGAGGGGCAGCCTTGCAATGCCTTTGGAGTCTGTTCCTGGACTTTGTGCTGGGAGCCTCTCTCTATTAAGGAATACAGTAGCACACTCCTATGTTTCATATGGTCACTCATTTTCATAGAAAGCAAAGTGACTGATCAATAGTAGAATGTGCCTTCAGAAGAAGCTGAGATACTTTTCATGGGAAAACGATCACTTTTCATCCTGTAACATTCCAGAGATGAACAAAAATCTGCGACCACTAACCTTGACAAGGAAACATGTTTGGCCCTGACAGAGGAAATGCAGGTGATCTTGTTAGAGAGCAATCTTAAAAGGTCTCAGAAACTGCAAACCTGAGTCTAGTTGATGTTCACCAGAATAGTTTTCTGGTGAAGGGCTTCATAATTATTTTGTATATCAGATACGTGTTTCAAATGTAAAGGAGAGGCTAAATGCCTTAATAAGTTAGGAAGGCAATAGCCTCATTTATCAAAAAGATAAGAGGAACCCAGATGACAGGATTATCAATATTCTGCAGGGACAGAAATCATGTGGTAGGATGAATAAATGTGCTGCAGTTGGGTAGGGGCTTTGCCTTTTGGTGTCAGAACACTAACCTGAACTCTGAAAAGGAGTTTGTGAAAAACATAGTCTTACAGATCCAGTCTGGACTTTATGTGATGGTGCAAATAAAATGTGAGTGGCATTTTGGGATTTTTTTTTTCCTGTATGTGTGTGTAAAATTGGAGTAAGTCTCTGTGTCTTGGATCATTCTACTTTTTATTTTTTCAGCAGTTTCTGAAGTCATTGTAGCTGCAGCGTGGCTATCATGTTCTTCCTTTGGAAACTGGCCAAGGGGATGGTTGGCAAGCCTGTTTTTTGGAAGTCTGGACATTTTCTTGCTGCTTTGGGCCCTCTGCAGTATTAATAAACCATGAAGAAACTTCCTGGCATTTCTTTAACAACATTATGGTTAAAGAACAATCCGTTTAAGCCTTCAGAGAATAGCTGTTGCAGAAGAACAGAAAACACAGCCCATTGACATCTAGTAAATTACTCTTTTCTTGCTAAAGTAAAAAGGCTTTTTTTGATCTTTGCACCACAGAAAGAATGGTCCTGGGACATAGTATAAATAACAAACTACCATTAATACATATAGTCGTTCCACTGTAGAGTCTTACACACACTGGTTAAGAATCCCTTTTCCTCACTGAATCTGCATATGATATTGAATTTTGGGTCCTGTTCTGGAATTTATGTTTTGGGATCTTATCTTGAAATGCCATTCAAGTTGCTGTCTAGTGTATATCTCAGCTGGCCAGAGCCAAGACAATATCCCTAGATCCAATGGGGATGTACTTCACTTCCCTGAGATGGGGGGCTGCAGGCGGAATTGCTCTGCTGTGTAGCAGAGGGCCGTTATAAAGCCTGTTCTGAGGGAACCTGCCATGCAGGGGTGCTGAAGGGTGGGCCCGGAGCCATCTGGTCTGTGCTGCTGCTCCTTGGGGAGCTGTGGTGTGGCCTGTTAGAAGCCCCTATCTGTGCCACGAGTCTTTGACCAGCAGCCTCTCTCAGGTGATTTTTTCCACAGCAGAGAGTGGAATTCCAGGGGATGCATGGAAGGATTTTCTGTGGCAGTGAAGTTCTGTACTGGNTTTTTTCCACAGCAGAGAGTGGAACTCCAGGGGATGGAAGAGAGTGGAACTTCCAGGATGGAAGGATTTTCTGTGACAGTGAAGTTCTGTACTGAGTGTCATGGTAGCTGTAGTCAGCAGTACCAGAGCTTTTCTTCTCCTACAGTGCTTCTCTGTGTGGCATGCAAATCACTAATGAGTAGCTAATTAGGCATACGTGATCATGATTTTATTCTGTTTTCCTGTAATAAATATATTCAAGTCCCTACTCTCACTGGTTTATGAAAATGACCAATTTCATAGTGCTGAAAACAAGTTTCAAGACAAATAAAAATGGCAAAACATTTTTTTTTTCTGTCTGGGAATGTTTGACTTAATGACCAAAAAGACAAAGGAAACACAACAAAGAAAAATTATTGCCGTGGAAATCCCCAAGTGAGAAGGTAGGGGTACGAAGGTTCTATAAAATAAAAGTGAAGTACTTTAGGAAATTCATAAAGGCGCACAAAAAGCTCAATGGTGGATGGAATAATGGATGAAATACCTTTCTCTTGCCTTTTTTTTCTATTTCAAAGAAGCCTAGTAAGAACAAAAGGAGTCTGAACAAAAGAGTGGGCTGTTGTTGGTTGAAAAATGTCTATTAGAATTAGAGAAAAGTATTCATTGAATTGCTTCTCTTCTTCAGGTGTCAGTAAAGGATAGTAAAGTATCGAGAGTGTATCTTGGCTGGTGGTGATGGTGAAGCACGTAACAGCCTCCTCCACCTCTGCTGTGTGAGCTGCTGTTGTGCTCCTGTTTTGCTTATTTAAACATCTGGACCTGACGGTTAATACCCAGAAGTTTTTACAAAATTCACTGTAGTCATCTTTGGGTTACGAAGCTTGAATTTTTCAGTATGCTTTGAAACATGGAGAAATTACAGTGAACTTGGAAACTTGTCACCAATGCTTTCAAAAGGAATCTTCTGGATAATTGGAAGCCTATCAATTTGGCTCTGGTCCTGGAAAAAATGAAAGAAATTCTCTAACTGGACTACATTTAAGCTTCCTATCATTCTTTAAGTCTAGTCACCCGTGATTTTTGGAAAATCGATTTTATCAACCTGCCTTTTTATTCCTCTCTTTATTCTCTTTTTTGAGAGGTAACAAATACAGTTTGATCAATGCCATTGCATTGAAGTAATATATAATATGCTTCTGTGAGGCATGATTTTTTGATCAAGTGACTAGACTGAAATGAAATCAATTTGATGCTTCTTAAATGGACTAAAAGCTGGCAGACAGGCTATGAAACATGACTGTAAATGGGAAATCCTCACTGAGTGTGTGCCTTTCTGTTGGATCCTGTAAGAACTGGTTATTAGCAGCGACTATTTAGCACTTTATTGATGACCTGGATGATAACAATATCTGTTTTCCACAGTAAATTTAAGAAAGAAGAAAGCTATCTGATGCAAAGGGATCTGTCAGTGTTAGTAAAGTGGATGCAAGCTGTAGTGTGCCATGAGTGAGGTTTTAGTGAGCTGCTGTGGCTCTGAGACCTGTAAGGACAGTACTGAGAAAGGGTAGAGAAGTATTTCACACATGTACATTGTATTGCTGTTAAGAGGGAGAAAAGGGGTTAGATAATGTATTGACAGTAAAGGATTTGGAAAAATGGACCCCCAAGGTCCATCTGCTTGATTTACCGAAGAGGAGTGGCCCAGTTTCACTTGCTCTGTTTAAGTACCTGTTCTGGTTCATCATAGGGGAAGGAATTCTTCAGTGTAGCCAACACAAGCCTAATAAAATGCACTGTGTAGAAGGTGAAACTGAGCAAGCACAGTTTGTCTTTGTAACAGTGAGGTAAACTCGCCATTGGAATATTGGTAACAGTACAAAAATTATATAAAAATAAATTCTAGTTAAAAAGGACTGTGAATCTCGGAAGACTTGTATTTTTCATATCTGAGCTCTTAGAGACTCTTGTCATACAAAAAAATATTGTCTCAGTTCAGGGTGTTTTTTTGTGCAATTTAAGGCAATTTCCAAGAGGACCGTGGTTTTCTATTTGTTTAGAGAACTTGGAGCTTTATTCAGGCCTCTTAACATCGATGAAACTTAATGTAGTCTCTTGCTTTACTCAGGTATTATATTAAAGAGTTGGTTTTGTGTTAAAGTTTTCGCTGGCAGGTATGAAAACAGGGAAAGCCATGCTTATGCTTTAGAACTTAAAAGATGTCTGTACTCCCCTCGCCTGTTTCTCTCTTGCCATGTTCCTTGAGGCTTCCTAAATAGCCAGGACAAAGACATCAGGAATTTGACTTACTTATTATTATTCCTTCTGTTCTCTAATGCAGCTGTTTTTGGCCTGTAAGCAGAGCAGCTGAATGTAGTCCTCAACTCAGGCAAGATTTCTGAATTGGCTAAATGCAGTAAGGGACAAAGATGAAATTTTTACATTGAGCTAGATGAGATTCTGCACTGTACTTGGCAGAGGTTATATGGAAACCTTAGTAGAGGGTTTTCCTGTGACTGTGTTTGTATTGCTTTAACCTGAAAGAATTTTGTGGCTCTCTTCAGAGCTGTGATTGTTTAAGATTATATTGAAATTTCTTAATGTTGAAATGGTGTGTGACAGAAAGAAAAAACAACTTCAGAGTTACAACTTAGACATCATGATGAGCCCAAGGGATCTTGATGCACAGAAGCATGTTCTGCTCCACATTTTCAAGAATCAGAGGAATTTAGAAGTTTGATCTTTAGAATGTCCATCGCATTTTCAGTACAGCCCTGAGTATTTGTCCAGTTTTTGTTAATGCTATTCACTACTGACAGGGCTCTGGAAGCAATGCATGAAAATGTTTTGCGTCTAGAACAGTTAATGTTCACCTGCATGTTTTTCACCTGTTTGCTAAAGCAATGAAAAATGCTCTTCAGTTGAATCCAGGTATTTCATATACAATTAGTACAGTTAGTAATTGTATGTGCCATTTCTCTCTCACTTTTGCCCACTGGAACGATTTATTCTTCCATTCTACTAAAATTGAAAATAATGAATCTGGCCTGCTTTGCAGAGGACTTTGAAATTACATGCCCAGATCACCTAGAAGCAGAGCCAGGGCTAGTATCTATGACTCTCAAGCTGCTCTTTTGTCCACTGGACCATGCTTATGACACCACTAAATACAAAATTTGATAAGTACCCAAGTGCAAATGCATAACCGAATTTCAGGTCTTGCTCTAGGAATATACTGAGAATGTTTTTTAAACTGTGATGATAAATTCTTTTTCAAATAGTCCTTTTTTTTTAATTTATAAAAATAGAAAATGTGTCACTCGATGTTTGTTCTCAAGAACAAATTTACTTTTTTTTTCCTGTTACCTTAAAAATACTTTCTTCTCCACCCTACCCCCACTCCAGTTACTGCATTGAAAGCCTACTCTTTGTTTATGTTCAATTCCTGTTTTCAGTTTACGAGTGGTAACAGCCTACAACATGTGCAGTCTATATTCTCCAGCAGTTGCAGCAACACTTACACGTTGGAATGGTTTGTAACATCAGTAGAACTATCGCTTTCTCCTCTGTGAAGTCATGCCTTAAAATGATCTTTTCTCCCCAGTTTTTGCCACAAATTTGATTTCTTATAAGAACTGATAATTTCCCATCAGGTTTAAGGAGAACATCAAGTTGCTTTCTTTTGCCCCCTCAATTTGTGCTGAGCTGTGCCCTCCTGTTGTACAGCTGGATTGAAGGTGCTTCTGATAAAGGACTGTGTTGTTCAACTGGGGCTTAGTGTAGTGCTCTCTTAGTCTTGTGTCTTGGTCTTTTAGTGTTACAGTCTACAAAAACCTATCCTTATCTCTGTCTTCTCTCTCTTGCCGGAAGAGTGAACTTGGCTGTGGCTGTCTCGTGTGTAGCCAGGACGATCATTGTCCTCACTGAGAAGACAAGAGTGCTCCTGCTGTACGTGTCTGTATTCCAGTGACCTGCCCACCAGCAGGCACTGCAAACTTACCTGAGAGAACTTCTGTTCACCTGTCTGATACCTCTGTTCAGAACATTTTGATTATTAAATCATCTGTATGAAAGATAGTGGCCAACTTTGTTGGAAAAGAAATACATACCGATGTCATAGGCATGCATGCCAAGAGCAATACTGATTAGGAGCTTTCTGGTTGCAATCTAGCACCCAGTCTTAGGTGCACGAGTATTTTCTATGACCAGCAGCTATTTATGGATGATTCCTAAACACAAGGGCTCAAAGGATTAGCAAGATGTACGGTATGTGATTCTTTGCCCTTTCCACAAACATCAGGGTCACAGCACAGAAAGAACTGCAATGAGGTCATAAAAATTTTTTTTTTTTTCCCAAGATTTAAAGATCAGCACTATTTGTCATGGAGCAAAATGGCATGGAAGTTGAACTTCTGTTCCCACAATTGTGTTTAAGAAGGGCTCATGAATCTTGACAGACTTATGAGTGATTGTAAGCAGCTGACTGAAAACAATAGGCCTGTGCATGCCATGGAACATGGGTGGGCCCCAGCCACCGTCTGTGTATCTGTGCTGGGCAAGTCTTGTGCGTCAGGTAGAATATGCCAGGGCAGAGCCCCAGGAGCTGGGGCACACTGCAGCGTGTTTGAGCCTCAGTCCCAGCTGTTCCTCAGCTGCTCAAACACTTTTTAAAAAGAAATATATTAAATAAAGTGCATTTTGTGTGCTTTTTTTCAAGTGGCTGAACTGTGTCTTCCCTTGATGCAAATTCACATCTGACAACATGTTGTCATAGCTTTAACCCCAACCTACTCTCTTAGTTCTGGGAGGCACATGTTGCCAGCTCAAGGCTGATTCACAGAGAGGTAAATACAGATGGGTGCATGTGTATGTGTGTTCATATACGTTTATAGCTAGATCTTGTATTAACATGAATATAATTAACTAAGGAAAAGATAATTCCTGGAGAAGTTGTCTAGGACTGAAGGTCTTCCATGGCCAAGGGCAGAAAAGCTTTCAAAGTCAAAGAATTACAAATAATTTTCCTGATGCTAAAACCCCGTATTTCTTAAAAATATGGAAGGAAGATAAAGAGGGAGAAGAATATAAAAAAGTGAAATGGTGAGGTTGTTGATGGTGGTATTTGAGGGTAGATTGATAAAGGGAAGAATGACACGACAAAGACCCTTTTCCATCTTTAGCTGAAAATCTACTGCTGTTTTGTGGTTCCATGTAACTGAGTCAAAATCAATAAACATTTTGCTTCTTTTTTTAAAATGCAATTTCCTCTGGATGGGAAATGTTTCCTGATGTCTCCTAAACTCTTTAAGTGGTGTTTCTGTGAGTATATGAAGATATATTCTGCACAAAAGAATACTGTAGTCTGAAATCTGTTTTGGAATCAAATTCTCTGATAAATATCTCTATAAGACATGAGAAGCTAAATAGTTTCATTGAAAAGGCTTTACATTTGAAGGTTATTATGATATTAAATTACATATGTATGGTTTTTAAGGAAATAGATCAACTGTGTTGATCTGTAGATAATTGAGAAGATATTAGTTCAGTAAGAAAGAACAGTACTGGAAATATATTACTTAAGGCTAAAAAGCTGTTTATATACAAAATCTTTCATATCTCACATCAATTAAATGCAGTGTACTCTGTCTGTAAAGATCTTTTGCGGCTTACTATTTGATCTGAGCACCATGTAATAAAAAGTTCTTCTGAGATGAAATTCTGTGTAATTGAAAGCCCAAATGAAGAAGATGCCTAGTAGGGAAGGAATAAAATGCACAAGCTACAAATAAATGGACATGCTGAACTTAGTATATGAGGGGCTTTTTATTTCTACAAACTGGAATGCTAATTTCAAAGAAAAATCTACAAAGAAATGGAAAGGAATTGCAACCACTGTCACACTCAAAAGGTCTGTGTGTCAAAAGGCAGGTGAAAGAAAAAATGAGATCACAGAAGAGGTATGTTTGCAAGAAAAAGAGGCCTTAACCAGACTACAAGTAAAACCAAAATGTGATGCAGAGTTACTGGCCATTAGAAACTAGGTACTTCAAACAGTGAAGGGAATTTCACAGTCCAACAGTACTGCACAGGTGGGAGAGGCTGTATCCTATTTATTGCTTTTTAATTTCTATATCAGTTGAGGTATGTAATTTTCAGAAAAAGAGATATAATCTGATTATCTGGTAATTCAGAGATCCCATTATGATGTTTAATTTGCAAATGTTCATGACCTAGAACATTTCACTAGGCAGCTGATAGAGTGAGGAAGAGTTAAAGCTGTAGCTTCAGCCTCCTGCTGTGCAGGGAGTGTGTTGGTAGAAGCAGCTGCAAAGGAGTAAGACAGACCTGGAAGCTGGGCTCCTGCTACATCAGCTTGGAATGAAATCAGTATGTGGCTGAGATGAGATTGCCCTCCTCCTTGTTCTTCGAGGAGATGCACACATGGCAAGGATTCGATGAGTGGAATTACTAAACTGGATCTGAACAGTGCTACCCAGGGACATAATACTTTGTATCCTCAGGTCTCCAGGGGGAACTACAAGACAACAGGATTAACTATCAGAGTGGATTTGCTCTGTAGACAGAAGTTCTTGTCTACATGATTGGAATAGATAATTGATGGAAGATCAGTTTGTGCAGACTTCTGAGGCAGATTAGTTTTTTCACTTTTCTTTTTCTCATTACAGCCTTTGTCATGAACATGGATATACTTTATGCCATTTTCTGGTCTCCTTACAGTCCTAACATTTCCATTACACTGGAAATGTTATCTCGCTTGGTTTTTTTTCTTCAATTTTTGCATTCCTAAGGCCTGATATAATTATTTTCTCATAATATAGTCTGTTTCTGTGTCTTTATAAAAGAAGTAGGATAGGTGGAGTTTGGTAGGAAATTGAATTCTTCCCTGACGCTCTAAAGATGTTATTGTTTAAAGAAATAATTAATTGTCTTCAGATGTTATTTTCATTAAGACCTAGCTCTAATAGCTGGGTAAACATAAGAAAAGGTGGTGATCAGGACTTTCATGTTGTAGACACTAAGAAGGAAAAGAGCTGTATTTCTCTGGTCTGACTTTCAGAATGAAAGAGGTCTAGGGATTCTTGCATCTGACTCTGTATTGCTAGAAAGTCATCTAGCTTTGATCTGCCAGGGGCAAATGATGGAGGATCTAATACAAGCTTTTGGAGAGCAATTTTGGAGGACTGCTTATTCGGGTGAAAAGCAATGAAATTGAAAATAACTGAAATAACTTTCTATTTGTGACATGAATTGCCTGTCACGGGCATGCAACCTTAAAAAAAAAAGGCTTAAAAATCAAAAGTCTCAAGAAAGAGACAGTAGCTTCAAAGAATTAATACACAGATGTAATTTGGCTTCTGCTGTACTGGACTTCTCATTTCATAAGCTCTCATTGTTCAAAGCCTTATTTCTAGACTAAAACTATCTAGTTTTAATTTCTAGACTCTGCGTTTTTTACAATATTTTTGTCTTTTACATTATTTATTCAACATCAAAATGAGCAAGGATGTCTAATTTTGATGTATGCTTGGTTTATAGGAGGTGCAGATTTTGGTTCACTTAGGTCATTCAGCACCTTCAATTCCTACCCCAGTCAGGGTCAGAGGGATCAAAAGCCACAAAGAATTCTTAATTGTTCGTATTTGCTAAAGAGTATTAATAGGATAAACTTGTACACCAAAGATCAGTAGCAACACTTCATTCTCTTCTGTACCTCAGGTACCTGATGTGAGCAAATGCCCTTGAAACAAAGTGAGACTGAGAAATCCAGCAGCTGGCATTGTGTGTTGGTACGTGTGCTCCTGGAGCCTACGGGTATCAGGTGTTGCTGAGTTATGTAATATCTATATATAATACATCTTCTGTATTTTTGGAATAATATTTTCTGGACACCTATGGTGATGTTACTTTTTGACATCAGTCTTGTAACAAACCAGCTTGTGCTTTCAATTTCATGCCCATTAAAAGTGGCTTAAAATGGGCTGCCCCCTTTTGGGGATAATCAGACTTTGGTTCAGCGATTTCAAAAAGCAATCCCACGGAGAAATACCAATAAACCAGAGAATCCTGAGCAGAGCAAGCCACTGCAGTGCAGAACATAATTCATAGAAAGCATTTGACAATAGCATTTTTGATGATTCATTCTCCTGACTCAGATGGAAGAAAGAACCAGGCATGGGAACAGTGTGCATTTGCAATAAAAGAATGAGAGATTGCAGGGGCACACTTGTTGTGATGACCCTGGAAATGATAGCAGGTTATTCTGGTGTCCATTCTGGGCCAGGCTGAGATGGGTCAGGGAGAGAGAGAGACAGCACAGTCAGTAAATTTATGAATGCAATACAAATTATTGAAGGATGTGGGGAAAATGTCTAGCCAAGTATAGCTGATGACTTTTCTTGTAAGTTTGTCTGGTAAAGATAATTTCACATGCTGTGGGATATGCAGCATTGTGTGACATCCTAATTTTGTCATAAATTGTTCTGTGAGATGGGGGCAGCTCTGCACAAGATTGTTTTCATAGTGTTTTGTCTTGTATTTGCATTACCCTGTGACTAACTAGCAATGAGGTCTGCTTGAAGCTTTATGCACTGCTAAGCTGCAATAAAATCTCTCCACCCCGTGAGCACTCTAGTATCTGGCATCATGGTTGTTTTAATGGGATTACTTTTTCTTGTACAGGGACTCCAGTTTGGGCTTCCCTTGTCTGGCCACATCTGTCATGAATCTTGTTGGATTTCAGCAGGTTGGTGATGTCTCCCCTTTGTCATATTTAGCTGAGAACAGCCTGCATGTTTGAAAACATGGGGACAAAAGTGCCAGTGTGCAGAAAATCCTGTATTTCAAGGAATTCAGCTTAAAATGAAGAACACAGAATTAGTGTAGCTCTTTGTAACTGGATTAAAACTAGCTACCTTCAGAAGAATTGCTATGCAGTGCAGTCTTCCCAAGGAGGCCCCTAGTTTGGAATTTTTTGATTTGAATTGGGCTGAGAGGGAAAACCATGTGCACTGTGCCTGGGCTTGTGTAGTCCAGCCAGATGTGCCTGACAGCCCCCTGCACACCACAAGTACATCTCTCGTGACATGCTGAGTTGGAGGTTGTAAGTACCCCGGAAGGAGAAGGATGCCTTTTCAGTTCAGTCAGAAGTCTTTTTGCTGTTTGCTGCTGAGAAGACCTTCAGTAAGAGGGTAACCTGGTGTGGGATGCACAAGTGTCAGTGGGAGCTGTGCTCAAGGCTTGGGCACAGCACAGAGGTGCTGTGTGAGACATTTTCCACTGAGCCCCAGCTTTCCTGCACTTTCGGTCCTGCTGTGGATGTGGTTCCTGTGTGCGCTTGGGCTGCAGGTCAGGGCCACCTGTAGCTTGACTATGCTGTGAGTGCACACCAGCTCTGGCCAAGTGACCTGGTGACACAATGGCAGGTGTCCAGCGCCGCCACTGGAACGAGGTGGGGGCTTGCTTGGCCTGGTACAACCAACAGCAGTGCTGTGGACAGACTCTTCAGGTGAAGTGCAAGGTACTGATGCTTTTTTCTGGCTGTTGACCCTTTGCACTGGCCTTCAGAGGATGGTTCCGGTTTATTTTTGACCAATGAAGCATAGGAAGGTCCTTGAAACCCATGGAGAGTGAAGGAAGATGGGCTGATACAGATTCCTTCGCATTTTTAATTTTTTTGTTTTCACTGCTGCCTCTATGCATTTATGCATACTAACTTCAGAAATGCATGGCAGTCTGTAAACTTCACATTGTCTTTCTTTCAAACTTGGCTTAACCTGTCTGGGGAGTCTTCCGCAAGACTATATGAGTCACAAAAAGTAGCAATATGCTGAGTTAAATACAGTAAATGATTTATCTCCTCTCCCTCTGGTTTGTGTTTTGAAATGTACAACCGCGCGGTTTGATAGCTTCCTACCACTGCTGCCAGGCCACCTGTCCTGCACTGCATCCAAGTCTTTGTCTCCAAAAATACCACTGCAGCTCAGACAAACAGCCTGGCAGCCATGCCAGGGAAGACCTTTAAAATGATGATCTCGTATCGCCACAGTGGGAGAGAAAGATACATTACACGTCTGACCCAATACTTCAGGGCTGCAGAGCCATGTCTAAAAGGCACGTAATGAGTTGATCAGCCTCTGGAAACAGGCATTGTATGGCATCACAATAGTTAACATAGTGCTACTGCTGTCTGTGATTCAAGATTTTTTTGTCTGATTTTTTTTTTGTTTTGTTTTGTTTTTTCTTTCTTCTTTTTTTTTAATCAGCGACTCAGGTTATTAGCACTGGTGAATTAGGCCTTTACCCCTTGCCACAAGCCCTGGAGCGAGTCCAGAGAAGGGCAGCAAAGCTGGTGAAGGGGCAGGAGTGTAAGTCCTATGAGGAGCTGCTGAGGGAGCTGGGATTGTTCGGCCTGGAGAGAAGGAGGCTCAGGGGGGACCTTATTGCTCTCAAAAGCAGGGTGTAGCCAGGTGGAGCTTCGTCTCTTCTCCCAGTAACAGGTGACAGGATGAGAGGAAGTGACCTTAACTTGCACCAGGGGTGGTTTAGCTTAGATACTAGGAAAAGTTTTTTCAAAGACAGGATGGTAAAACATTGGAAAAGGCAGCCCAGGGAGGTGGGTGAATCACCATCCCTGGGAATGTTCAAATAAAATGAGGATGTGGCACATGAGGATGTGGTTCAATGGTGAAGATGGTGGTGGTGTTAGGTTGGTGGTTGGACTTGGTCTTAAAGGTCTTTCCCAACTATAACAATTCTATGATTCTGTGAAACCCAGTGCTTTTTCTCTGCTTACCCTTTTTTTTTTGCCTCTTAGGGGAGATATTGCAAGTATGTAATGCCATGTGGTGGCTGTGGACAGATACTTGAGTTTTCAAATTAGGAAGTTAATTGTGATTAGATGATGCAGTGGGTGTCCCGCTGAGACTTAGGTCTCCCAAAAGCAGTAGGGTTGCCTTTATGCTCATGTTGCTGTTGGTTTTCGTAGACTTGACCCATGTGTTTCCATACCCAGGCTAGCTGGTGCTGCCCAGGGAAGGGCAGCACCCTCACTGCACAGGACTGTTAGTGCTGAGCCCTCAGATGCCATGCTGGCCCGTGCGTGCTAACACAGCAGTCACTGGGTCCGTGGACACTCTGCTCGTGCTGCACGTCAAAGAGAGAGCAAGAGAATGGAGTTGCAGCCACTTAGGCTTCAGTCGCTGGATAGATGGATGTAAGTGAATGTTTTCTGCAGAGCTGCAGGGGGAAAAACCCAACTGAGATGCAGCTCCTGCAAAGCATCCTTGTCCCTGGCAGCAGCATCTTCTGGTGTGCAGTGGGGGGACCTCAGGGTTGGCTCCTCCTCACTGCTGAGCTCTGCAGAAGGCACTACTTTGCACACCTTCATGACAGGCTGTCCGATATCCTATGGGTCAAGGCCCATATTGATTGTGAGAAAGATGTGGTGGAGACACTTTGTAAGAGCACAGCGTTCAAGGGGACGACGGGAGGGAGGCAAAGTACCTCAACTGTCTGCCTACGTGCAGATAGAATAGGGAAGCATGTCTGTTAAAACAAAAGGTCTGGGTTGCTTGTTTGGTTTTGAGAAACTTTCCATCCTCCCATTGAAAGAAGCCCTTGGGGTGAAAGGAGTGCAGTTGTGAGGTTAATATTGTTGGCGTCTGTTTCTACCAAGGTTACATAATTGCTGTTTTCCTGGGAAATGAAATCATGGAAGTGAAAAAACTAAATTCGCCCGAGCATAAGCAGGCACAACTTTGATTTCAGGCACCTGTCTGTGCCAGTATTTAATTTGGCAGAGGAAATGTAGCATCAAAATGAATATGAACAAGTAGCACAAAAATAGTGGCACAACTGGCATTCAGACACTGAGATGTGAGAACAAACACATCCCTCCCCAGCATGGGAAACTTCTCAGTACATAGTGTTTATGGGGGATGAGGCCAATGACAGAAGCAGGCGAGGAGAGTCCTGTGCAACAGGAATGGTGAGGATGTTGGAAAATACGCTTAGAGAATTCCAATGAACCCCATCTTAAATGAATTGGATGGAGAAAAGGGCAAGCTGCAGCCAAAGAAGAGAAGCTGAAAGGCTGTAAGGTCTTTCCTCTGTCTCGCCTTAGTAATTATCTCTTGTTTGCAGAGCTTCCATTAATTGGAATGCATTTCCTAATGAAATTAGGCTGGCAGCCAGTATTCAAGTCTTTTTACTGCTAGGAAAAATTTGTTCTTTGAACAACTCAGCCATTGATTTTTATTTGTGTTTTCATTCATCATGAGACTGTTACGTGCCAAAAATTCCACGCTCCGTCATATTGCCTTGGACAGTCTGAGTTATTTGATTTATTCCCTTGCTCCCGTGTCTCAAAAATTGAGTTCTACAGCAGTGCTCCATTTGTAGTTACTTTGTTGTGTGGTTTCCACACATCCCCCTTCTTTTTTTTTAAACAGTTTGCCTTCTTTTTAACTACCTGTCTGTTGGGACAGCAAAAACATTAGGAATCCTAAATTTACAAAAAAGGATAAGGATTTTTTGAAGCCTTTTTAAAAGGGCTTTAAAAAATTGGTTTCAGTGACTTTTGTATTGTAGGATTTTTTGATTTAAAAAGATTCTCAAACTTTCCTTGTTTATAGGTAGCACAGGAACTATGTCAGTGCAGAAGAGCATATTTTGAAGAGAGACCTTTGACAAAGTGAAACTGGCAACGATTTTGCTGGAAGGGGTGAAAACCCTGTTCGGACCTCAGATGGTCTTTGAACTGTACTTTGCTTCTCTCTTTGAAGAAGGGTGGGACTGGTGACAGCATTATTTGGGTGCAGTGTTTTCACTCCTGCAGCCAGGTCAGGACTAGGCATTGCTGCTGTGTGTGAACAGCCTTGTCTATCTCGGTGTGCAGGATATGGTTTGATATATGGACAGTATCTGCATAGTACCTTATCTGTCAGGCTCAATTACTTCCAAGAATTAATCTTTCTTCTACATCCGCACTACACGATAAATATCTGTACTGATCATCCTCCACAGCAAATAGGAATCTTTTAAAATGCATGCAGCCATTTTACAACAGGCTTTAAGTAATTGATCTGCTGATCTCCTTTCTCATTTAGCACATGGGAAGAACAGTGAGCAAGGCTGAAGGTTAGATGGAGAGAAAATGATTTGAGTTACCTCCAGCTCAGAATGATCAAAAACATGAGACTGGCTTTAAAATTAGGTTTTGGAAAGCAATCTGGTTAAGGTTCATCTTAGTTTCTTTGATGTCTGAAACTTAAATGAATACACCCAATTTACCTTTACAGATTTGTCTCAAGACATGCTAGCATAAATGGTTGTGAATTAAATCTTAATCACCCACCATCTATAGCAACTGGAAGCAGGGACAAAATTGGTATTATAGGACCTGTGACAGAAAAAAAGAGAGAAAAAAAACAGTAGAACTCTGCACTTTTTAGGACTTCGCTGCAGTTTCTTGAGCAGTGACTTTTTTTTTAAAATTTACTAAAGATTTAAACTGTGCATGTGTGTTAGACTGTATGCATGCAAAGAAACTTACACAATTGGTATTACTTTAAGAAAAATAATTTTTTCTTAAGTTTACTTAAATTCTTTCTCCTTACAAATTCAAGTAGTTTTATTTCCTATCCAGAAAGTAAATAGTGCAGTAGTAGTCATCTTCAAGAGACGGGGTGTTACTATGAAAAGTCACACTGAGAAATTATGCAGAGAACCCCTTAATACCTTGTGTATTATGGATGGTGTGAACACTTTAGTGGTGTTGCAGCACATGCTTATGGTGAGAAGGTCAGCCAGAGTCCCTCGGCTGCTGGGCTGAGGCTGTGGGCGCTGTGCAGCTACGACAAAGTTCTGTGTACAGAGGGTATGTGCTTCAAGAAGGACTAATGGACTGGTTTAATGGGATGTTCAGTTAGAACAGTTCACAAAGAGAGGCAGCCCTTAGATCAAAAGAAAGGTATTTCTGCAGGTATTGAAACAAACAAAAGAGGCTTTAGGGCCGTCTTTCACTGGAAAATGATGAGGGAAGAGATGGAGTGCTATGGAGGGTAGTCTTGTAAAGGGAGAGAAACAAGGGCACCTGTATTTGCATCAGGCTGCTGTAACTGTTCTCTGAAGACACAATAGAAATTTTCCCTCTCTAGCTGTGCAGATAACTCCTGGTAATCACTTTGAAACAATATTATTATCAACTACCTAGACTACAGTATCAGAACTGCACGAGATATTACAGCAGCTTGAGTGGGCTTTTTGGTCATACATTTACAAACATGGGTGGCATTTTCCTCTAATGCTAGAGTTGATCAAACTCTCCATTGCAGTGCTCTGTAAGAAGTCCTGGCACTTCTGTGAAATTTTCAAATAAATGTCTAAGTCAGCCAGGTCTTTAGGTTATTGATTACTCACCAGCTAATAGTCCTCCACACACTTCCTTTCTATAATGATGAAGATATTCAATGTATTTCTTTGTGTTACTAATTTCCTTCTGGTTTTGGGATGTTGTGGAAAATCTAGCAGGCTGTAGCTCATAGTTGTAGTCTCTTCCTGTGTGTTATAAACCAAACAAACTGTCCACCTCCATTCCTAAAATTGCAGCAACAAGATCAGAAAGTGACATAAGGTTTTCAAGGATTGTTTCCCTCACAATCTACAGCTGTTTCCTGACAGTCTCTCCATTCACAATGAAATGGCTACAAAAAACAAGGTGTTACAGATGCAGAAGAAAATAACTGTGGGAAGAACATTTAGTTCTTAGTGATGCTAGAAATATATTGCCACTGGGGAATGTGCTAGTTTGTGATATTGAAATTATCAACTCTCTCTTTAGGCTCTGAAATTCCATGGCTACTGATGTGTTTATAAGAGCAGTTTCTGCTCTCTCTTCTGCCAGCATTGTCCCTGTCTTAAATATGTTTTGCATAAAAATGGGAGAAAAGAGAAACACAGATGCACACAGCATGCAGGTGTCTGAAACTGCATTGTGAGACTCAGCTAGGAAATGAACACTGTACCAGAATGAGATCATATTTGACTGCTGGTACATTTACTTTTCCCAGCAAAACATTTATTTGCTTTTCACAATTCTTAATAAATGGAAAAAGGATGTAGATTTGTGTTTTGCCTGCCTGTCTTTCCCATGAGGTGTTTATCTTTTATAAATAAAACAACAAAATAAACCAAAAGACATTGTTTTGACACAGTGCCTGATTGTAAGAACATGAAGTTGCAGCTAAGAGGATTCAAGGCCAGGCTGTCCTGGGGAGGAGCAGCTGCCACTTCCCATTGCAGAGCAGAGTACAAGAATGCCCCAAGGCATTGTAGGGAATGGCGGGGATCCTGTGGGATCGTTTGCAGCAAAGGATCAGGCGCACAGGGCTCGGTATCAAACTCAACTTTCCTTTCTGGGGACTCTGCTGATGCTGTTATGGCGAGTGCCTCATCTCCTGGTTCTCCCAGCCTGAGAGATATGTACTTAATTTTTAAATAGTTGACAGTTCCTGCACCTCTTTCTTCTTCCAGGTTGTAAAGCGACTGTCTCTACTTGCAGTTCTTTCCCACTGACAGTGGTTAAGTGGGGGGTGATGGCGGTGTGTTAGTCTATATTTTGGTAAAGAACATTAGTACAGTCTCATCAGGGGAGCAGCAGCCTCATCCGTGCTGAGGGAGAAAGTGTGACAACAGTTCTGGAAGGGTTCTGGGTTGAGCCTTGATGAATAGGAAATGGAGACTTGAGGGCTGCCCCAGGACACCTACAAAGCGTTACCTGTTATCTGTTTGGGCTCTTGGTATGGATTGGTGTCATGGGCAGTGGTTGCAAGGTGTCTATCATTCTTGTGATCTCTCTAGGCTGACCAAAAAGTGTACAGTGCACCATGGCCGTGTATTTTCTTCACTTGCTAGCATGGTGCCCAGCACAGCTGTGACTGGTGCCAAACAGCTTGGGCATCTTCTAGGAACCAGCAGAAATATTTGAGAAATAAATTTGTTGATAAATAAGCCTGGTCACACCTATCTTAAAAACCTAAAATATTTCATACTACGGGAATTCTATTCAGATCCTTCAGGCTAATGATGCTATAATGGTGTTTTTCACTAGAGGCAAGGCATGAAATGGAGGAAGTTTTTTTTCCTTGAAGACAGACTCCAGACTTCTCCAAGTGGTGCTCATGGGAGAAAACAGCAGCTCTTTAGGTATTACTGAGAGCTGTAAGGTTGCTGCTGAACTGCTTCGTGCTGCAGCTCTGTGATGCCTGTGAATGCTTTTCATTTTCCCTGTGCATGCAGTCTCCCCCCATGCTGCACTGTGTTGTCCCACACACGTGTATATGTGTCTGAATAGCCATTGTGGCTCACAGACAGAGCAGCTTTTTGGAACTTTACTGATCATCAAGCAATGAAGGTTTAAAATGAAGTTAAAGATGAGGTGAGGGCTGAATTTCATTTTGCACTGGAGGGGCCTTTCCATTGCTGGAACCTTTGCATGTATGGGTTTCAGGCTATACAGACAGTTTCCCCTTTTCATTTGTTTTGCTCCAACGTTTTAAGTTGTAATAGTTTCAGAAGATTAAAACCATGTGTTTCCATGCTTGCTCAGAGTGTTTTGCAGGCCTCCAGAGAGTGTAGGTATGGACTTGCAGATCTGGGGTAGACTCAAGAAGAATGCTGAGCAGCACAGAAATGTGGGAAGCCAGAAATACGTTCAGACACACTTTTATGGTTTGTCTGAGTGTCCCCTGTGAGACAGGAGCTGAGGGTTTTCTAGGCTTCTGCAAACATTGTTTTGGTACTACAGGACAGAAGGGCTGAGTCTGCTGTGTGCTTATGTGTGTGCTCATACATTAGCTGTGCCAGAGCCAATAGGCACTGTCTTTTAAACCCTGCCAGGAAGGAAGAAATACTCTTTGACGTTTTTCTGCAGTCCTGCAGCAGGGAATTCCTACTCCTGTACCCTTTGCTTATTTTCTTGGAAGGAATTGGGTGCAGCATCCAATGTAATGCTCTGTTATCAGGATTACGTGCTGATACTGCCTTGATAGCTTTCTCTTTTTCTTTCCCTGTGTTAGCATATGGAAGCTACAGCCTTAAGTGGTTGATGTGTCCATCTTGTCCACTCATTTACCACTTTATATCCTCCCCCCTCACCATCCATTTTCTGCAGTGTAGGAAGGCTAAGCCCTTCTAGAGCAGAGAAGTCATGACGAAAGCAGCAGGCAGCAGGTTCTGCTGGTGTTTTTGAAAGTGTTTCCTCTGGACTTCTTAGAATGCTGGATGCCTCACTGGCAAAGTTTTTGCCAGAGAGGAGTGCTAAACTACATCTCTCTTTCCAGGCCAGGCAGCAAGGATTTAGTACCTGTGGAGTAGAACAAGACTATGTATAAGAACAAGAGCAGCATATAATTTTTCCTGTAATCCATTCATATGCAGGCTGTTGAGAGGCAGAGTTGTGTCTCTCAGGGATGTGCTGTGAACATGCTGTGGTAGGAGCTGTGCAGTTTCACTGATAGTGATCCATGTCAGAAGTGTCCCTGTATTTCCCCTGGCTCAGATAAGTCATGGGGTAATAAAATTGGTTCCTCTGGGCCCTTTTCCCCAGACAGAACACAGCTATGGGCAGTGATTGCTTTGTGTCCCACTCCTCTCCTCCTGAATACTTTTTGATTTCATGGACTGGATTGTACCTGAGCCTCTTCCCTTTTTCTTCACTGATCCTCCATGAAATTCAAAGGTCCTGCCTGTTTTTCTGTGGCAGGACGGAAAGCACTGCTGTCCCACAGACCTACTTGCTTATAGCTTTGACAGGCTGTGTGCACAGGAACTGGAAGGAGCTGCTCATTCCCACTTTATCATCCTTTGTCAGCTGGTGGGAAAAAGCTCTGTGCTCTACTTGGGAGACTCATGTAAGCACTTGGGCAGGGTCCACAATCCACACTCTAGATCTCATCCTGGCACTGTGTCTGTTGCTGGCAGGAGACCTCCCTGTCCAGTGGTGTGAACTGGAAATAACATAAATCCATCTGCAGCAATGCACGGCTAAGCACCATGGCAGCTCTCTCTGTAGGGAAACTGTGCTTATTTTTGAATTGCGTCTAGGAATGGTCAGCTGGAGGAGGTGTCAGTTTTGGTCCTGACACCAAAGTGAATCTTTTTTGGGATCTGGGTAGTGTGAATGATACAGGGGGCTGGAGGAGGAGGGGACGAGTGGTTTCCTTCTGGGGAGAGGTGAGCACCTCTAAGGAGATCTTGGCAATCTCTCTGCTGGTGGTTCTGAGTTCTCTTATAATGCCAGTACACCCACTAACCACACTCTCATCGACTCAAGCTTGCCATTAATTTTTTGTTAGATTAAATGTTCTTGGGATCTTATTTTAGAAAATACAGAGCGCTCATGGCCATAACTGCAGTGCATAAAGTTTTTGCTGTCAGCGCAATAGCAGAGAGAATGCTAAGTAGTCTCAAAAAATGAGGTGGGTGGTATCTCAACTGGGATATCCATAATCAAGGGAAATTTTTGACCTTACATGTCCTGTGCTGTGGATGTAAGCTATGATAATCCTATTTTGCCTGAAGTATTCTTACTGCTGCAATGCGCTCTATTGGAAGGGATAAGAACATTATTAGTACTGCATTCACTGTAAAAGGATGTGGCAAATGAAAAACTGGTGCATACATGAGATGGCAAGCACTAGATACTGACTTCTGCAGGATCAGGAAAGAAACTGGAAAATGCAGCATATACTTAGACAAAAATTTAATTTTCACAGATGTGCTATTATTCCCTGTTACGACCTTAAAATGTCTTACCTTTACACTCTCATAAAACATGCATGTGAAAGTATGTCTCAGGAAGAAATTTCATGTGGGGAAAAAAGGAAATATTAGAATTTAGTTGGCTGCCCCTTCTGTGTTGCAGTAGCCTCTGACCCTGACCTTCCCACTGATTAGGGCAGAGAAAAGAGGAATTTTGTCTGCGAGTTTGTGGTCCCACCTACCTAGTGCACTTCCCGGTTTGGCCTCAGCATGAAAGCCTAGAACAGAAAATGATCATTTACCTTCGATTGCTGCAAGAAACAATTGTTAGACTCATTATGCCTTGGTTTGCCAGGCAGCCTTAAGTGTGGACAGTTGTAAATATAAAGATATGTTTTCATACAAGCAAGGGATTTTCCTTGTATTTGGTGTAACCTTAACGACAGTTGAGATGTGTTGAAGAGCAAACTATTGAATGAGTTAGTATGGCATGAAAATCACATGGATTTTGCTGGACTAGGGGAAGAGCACAGGACTTCTCCCTTCATATAGAGAGTACAAAATTTGCCTGAGCATTGCTAATGTCGAGTGTGGTTTTATTGATGTATTATCTGCTTTCTCTTCAGGTGTGTTGAGCTGGTTTAAACCACCGCTGGAGATTGTGCCATTTCCTACAGCAGGGTTTTTTGCTGTCCGAGAACAGCGTAATGTTTCTGCCCCTCCCTGCACTCACTCATCTCTTTGGTTCACTGGAGGGTGATGGATGTGTTCCTGGTGGACAGGCTGCTCGGGATATGTGCCTCAGGGCTCTGTAACTGTGTAGGTGCAGACAGGGATGGGATGATTTGACCCACCATAATGCTGTCCCTCAGTGTGTTGTGCCACTTCCTCTGTGTGCTGGGCAGGGAAGATCAGCACCCCCTTTCTGCTTGTCTCAGAGGGGATCCTCAGGGACTGGGACAGATCTCCATCTCTCTGGTGGACCTGGGGACCCTTGGCTGGGTCTTGTTGATAGCAGAAACCTAATAATCAAGCCAGATGATGTCCTATCTCTGTGTGTCAGGCCCCCTTCCCTGGAACAGTTTTGTTTTCTTCCTGGACCCCATAAGCCAACCAGCTCTCACAGACTTCTGTAAAAGATCACAAATCTTGGCCTTTGTTCAAAGCTCCATCTAACACAATAACTGAATGTCTTTCAAAAGTCTTGAAACGGAGAGCAGTATGTGTCAGCACTCCTCTTAGGACTTATTTTGTAACAAACACCTTTGTTCCTTTAAGTGCAAGGTGAGGAAATGAAATCCAAAGTTTGATTTCCTTATCACTACACTAATACCTGTATTTTTTGACTGATGCTACTGGCTACTGTGTTTTGCACATTGGCCAAGATAAAAACAAAACCAGCAGCACACCTGATTTCTGTGTATTTTTACTCGGATTTACAAAAGACTCTGAAATCAAAAAAGCAAACCTTATGGCTGCAGTCAGTCTTGCTTGAATGTCACATTGACATTACTGCTAGTGATAATATTGAATCCTGTACAATTTTGGTCGGAATTTGGCAGAGATTGTACTGATCAGTCTTTTCTGTTCTACATATAGCTCTCCATTGTTGGAATTGGAGGAATAGAGAATGTTGTCTTCCCTTTAAATAAGTTCTTTTTTAATAATTTGTCGTGTGCAAAAAGTACTTTTTTCTGTGAGTTCAGACTTTTTACTTTTTTGGTAGTAAAAATACAATTTTCACTTACTGGTGCTATCTGTGCAATATATTTTTCCAGTGCTGCTGCCATCCTGCTCTGAATACTCTGGAGAAATTGTGACATACTTGTTCAAAAGCATGTGGGACTTGGAAATCTGTTTTCTGTTTTGTTATGTTTTGGTTGTGTGCTTCCTTTTTTTATAAATTTATGCTGAAGGTAGGCTGCAAACCAAATCTCTACTCTAACCAGTAACAAAGCAGGAAGTTCTCTTTTCTAGTCAAAGCCCCCTCATCAAATGTGTATCTGAGATTTTTGGTCAGCTCTAGTCCAGACATCTTTGCAGCAGGGTCAAAAACCTGCCTTGTGGTATTACTATGCCGTTTGAAACATTAGAGCATAATTTTCAAGGTAACCTAGATGCTTATAATTTCTTATTTCTTATTGTCCCCTTGGCATTGCAGAACAGCCTTTTCTCTATATGCTTAAAACTGAAATCATGTAATTTATTAGTATTTTCTGTTCAAGGTATACAGGCGTGTATCTAATTTGTCTTAGTTTGGATCCAAATTGTTTGCTTCCTGGACTGTTTTCTTTTTGCTCTCCTCCCAGGGGTTCATAGCTGCATTTCCTACAGAAGCAGAAGACTGGAAAACCCTCTAATCCAGAAAAGCGGTCTTCTTTTCTCTTGTTGAAGTAGGCTTCAACACAATGAGCTTTTGGGCCACTTTCCAACAACATGAAAGAAAATTTCTGCTTTCATATAGTCTCTTATTTGCCCTCTGGCTACTTTCCTCCCTCACTTCTCTCCTGAAAAGCTGGGTTAAATTTGTGTCCCAATACTTTCGAGTGAATTTCCAAATCAAAAAAAGATATATTCTTGCTGAAATAATCTGTTTTTTAATTTTAAATCCTTGGCTTGGCATTGCCAGATTACCATATGGAACAAGTTCTAATAACCAGCCAAGCTATAAATAAATTCAGCAAGAACATTAAGAGCAAAAAACAAAGAAATCCCTAATCTTCCAAACAGCCTGTCAGGCACCACTTTCATTCCACTTGGGAAAAGAAGAGTAGCTAGGAACAGGAAATGTAACAAATGTCTGCAATTAAAATGACAGCTTTCAAAGTTATATCTGTGAGATGGACTCTTAAGAGAAGATGTTTCCCCACGATGTCTCTGCGACTGTATCCTGTGTCTGTGACCTTGGGCTGTCCCACTGCTCATACAGCTGCCGGTACCAGAGTTTAAGCAGCACTTTGAAAATTCAGCTGCTTGTTGGGTGGTCTTGCTTCTGTTTTCTGTGCACTGACCATGACTCCTCATTTCGTATATCAGTGACAAATTGCAGTGGCTCCAGAAAGCCACATCATATCACACCTAAGCACTGTATGCATATGGTGACGGATTTTCCATTGATGTTTGAAGTTTTGGGAATGTGGGGTTCTTATGCTGATACGCACAGGCATTTGTTTATTAACTGCCTCTCTGGAGCCCAAGAGTAAATGATACTATAGTCCAGTGACTAGTCTGTGCTACCTGTGTATAACATGCATGGATTCTTTTCAAAGATAACAGAATTAGAGCTGGAAATCCATCTTTGATTTAGAACCAAAACTTTTCAGACTTCTGCTACATCTTGACCCAATTCTAGCTCCATTGTTTGAAGGTCTGTGTGAGCTGGCTCTATCTGTGCTACAGCAGTAACATGCTGAAAGGTTTTTCTTGTGCTCCTTTGAGTGGAAAGCAATGATTATTCTGAATCTTCAGAGAATCTGTATGTGTGAGATTTCATGGCAGTGTTACACCATCCTAAAACAGCTCTGAATAATCACTGCTATGAGGCAGCTAAAAACCTGTTTGTGATTAACAGTGGTAGATAAGTTGCAGGGTCAGAATTACCTGTTCTCTAGTGAGGCTGCTGCCAGTGATTCTGTGGAAATAGTGAAGGCTGCCAAAAAATAACGCATGAATGAACAGTTGAGAGGCCCAGCAGCTCACGGCAAAGCATCGCTTTCTGTCCAGACACCAGCAAGTTTAAAATAGCTGGTTCTCTTTTCCGCACATCATGGCACAGTTCCAGAGGTTTTCAGGACCGTGGTGCTTCCAACAGGGTTTTTTTAGAGTAAGTGTTCTTAATTTTCTTCATTTCTGGAAAAAATGTCTGTATTGCTGGAAGGAAATTTAGCTGAGTGCAGTGTCTTGTGCTTTTTTCCCCCCACTAGGCTAATACAAAGCAGCTGCTGCGGCATCTTCCTCTGAGCAGCCTCAGCACAACACCCTTGGAAATAAGAATGACTCATCTTGATGGGGGTCTTCCTGTTGGGATATTGGAAATAAATGCAGTTACTGCAGGGGACTTAAAGTACAGTAATTTGGATGATGAAACTTGAGGCAGCGCTGGGTGAGGAGAGGCTGCAATCGAAAGCTGTCAGAGGCAGCAGAAAGGCCCTGGGGGAAAAGACGAGCAGAGTAATAAGATATGTCCAGATTTTTTTGCCATTAACTTAAAATATTTTGGAAATAGAATTTTGGCTCTCGGTTAAATCATGCAGAGACTTGGGAAAGGGCTTTGAGAAACACACAGGCATTGTGCAGGATTGCTGCAACAGCTATGCCAAATGCTGCAGCTTAGCGAAGGTCTTGGACAGCCCTATCTATATCAGTAAGCACCCTGCAAAGCTCTCTTTACCTGGTGTGTACCAAAGCTGTGTGCTTTGGGTGTGCTTGAGAGCCAAGCAAATAACAGGACTGCTCCAGACAGTCAGTCTTAACATCTTGAATTAAACCATCATCCCTTCCTTTGCCTTGTCCCTGTTGAGACAGAAGTGAATCCTTATGAAATTTTTTTGGGAAATAGATTCATATATGCCAGGTAGCACATGAGAGGCAGATCTGTGCTCATGTTATGGCCATTGATTTATTGTTTAGGGGATTCATTCAGTCCATTTAAAGCTGCTACTGAGTATTCAGGACTATACGCATATATTTTGCTGTTTGTTTTTTATTTTGATTGTTTGTTTGGTTTAAGGTTGTTTTTTGTTTTTTTTGTTTTTTCTTACACAGAAAGCTGTTAGTTTGGGGAAGCTATGACTTTACAAAGAAACAGTTTTGAGGAGTAGAGGAGGCCATTACGTGAGCTCTTCTCTGCTCATCTTGATGCCTTGTTCTACTGGGTTGTGTTTCTTTCAGTGTTTGCAGCAACTCCTGTTCTCCAGTTGCCTGCCTGCCCCTCTCCATGGACTGTGAGCTGCAGAACCATGCCTGGTGAGAGACAGAGCGTGTGTGACAGTACACGGGGCTGTAGACTATTGGGCATCACCAGAACAAGATCTCAAACTTGCTCTTGTGGGGAAAATCTTTGCAGAAGATACAAATATTCAACTATATGGTTTTTTTCCAATATAGAAACACAAATTTTTTCCAAGGTGGAAACATAAAATCCAGGAATTTTTTTTTGGCTTCTGTATGTTGAACTGTAAAAGAATTCGTATCCTGGGGAAATGTTGTCTGTGTACATTGTAAAAGCACACTCCTAAATCATGGCACTGGGCCTGTTGAATGAATACAATAGCTGGAATATTGTGTGAAATCAAATTAGACTTCTGAAAAAATCTTGGTCTATGATTCCTGATCTTAATGATGGTCTAGAAGAAACTTGTGGCAGATGTATGTCGGGGGGGTGCTGCTGTTTCCCAGCAGGATGCCTCTGTTCAGGCTGTTGTTCTGTCTCCTTGTCAGGTGGTGCTTTGAAGAATTGACCAGTGTCAAGGGGTGAGAAAATCTGGAGATGAAGAGAAAATGCTTAAGTCTCAAAGTTTATGAAATGAATGTACAAGTTAGTGCTGATTCTGAAACAAACCTGTGCTGTAACACAAGGACCTTGTCTGTCTGGGGGCAAGAGCAGTTTTGAGATGCAGTAAGAGCCACGAAAATCAAGCTGAATTTCCAGTGTGCTGTACACCAGGAATCAAGTGCTGCTTGTGCTGTTAATATATGCACAACATAATGAGTATTACTACTATAATTAGTAATTTTCATTATAATTGATGTAGCTACAGTGTGAGTCTATTGAAAAAAAAAAGAGTTGAAGAATGAAAAGGGGAGACACAATCCTTGTACCACAACAAAGCCCAGTGCAATGTAATTTGTCCTATCCAAAACAGAAATAATCAAGTCAGCCAACAAGTGCAGTTACATGGTCAAAAAGTTAAATACTGCTCTATGCTTGTATACCAATCACAGAATGACTGAGGAAACTCAGATATCACTCATAAAAAGTTTGACAGCTTGGCAAGTAAAAGATATAAGTGATGCTTCATAGTCAAACTATAGTTTCTTTAGATAAGATTTTATGTTGTTTTTAACTCATGTAAATACATGAGGATCCACGTCTCATTCAAATATTTGGTGTATGTCTAAAAATGGGATTCTTGCTCTTTTATCTGTAAATGATCCTACATCATGTTGTTATTAGATAAAAATGGACTCTACCACACAAGTTTGATGCTTATAATGTAGCACTGTTTATGTAATCTTGTTTCTTAAATACTTCATAGTTTCTTCTATTTGAAATCTGTATTGCCATAATTTATCTTTTGGGCATTCAGCATTATCTTGCAGTGTGGAATTCAAATTTACATTCATTATAAATTTGGAGGAGAAAATCTTTGGAACAATGCTGTTTCATACGTCTGTGTTATTGTTGGTCTGAATTCTTTCATGGAAAAATCTTTGAGAGCTTATATAACACAAGTTTGCTTTCTCTCTGGCATAATTAATTTTATGGTATGATGTAAAAAGATGTGTTTTAGGTAGTGTACTCAGTAATACTCCACTTTTCAGCTTTTGCTGAAAAGCTAACCTTTTTCATTGCTGAAACCTAAAAAAGCTGCTGAGAAAGACCAAAAGAACACCCCAAACTTCAGATTAAATATACCCCAAAGTAAATGAAAATTTGACCTATAATGTTCCATCCCAGTTTAAAGGCAAAACTTTAATTTAACTTGCTTTAGAGCAATATTGAGAATTTCTTGTATTTTCAGTCACCATTTAAAATGAGAATATCTTCAGCTGTCTTCTTCAAACAGAGAAAAAGAGAAATAATGCTTAAGTACAGGGAGAAGTATTACTTCTTTCAAATATACACGCTCGATAGGCCAGTAAGAGAAAACTTTGCACATGGAAGATGAATGTATCAGAATAACCAAAGGGAGGACAACAGCAACATGTATTTGTGAGTCTCTTCCAACTCATTTACCTAGCACAACTTTTAAGATCAGTAGCACATTGGGTAATTGATACTGGCAAATGAATGGCATTTCTGTGGCCACATCTTCCTGATTCTCTTAAACTATTGCATCACAGGAGAACAGCACAGAAGAGGGGTTAAAATAACAATTATTAATATAAAATTATATATTTTTTTCTGTCTAAAGGAAGAANCTCTCTCTCTCTCTCTCTCTCTGCCCCTGGGAGCAGCCTGCCACCAGCTCCTCTCCTCTGCCTTTGGGGGCCAGCCCGCGTGCTGGCCCCAGGCTTTGGGGAGGCAGCATGGAATAAAGACCTTTGCAGTGCCATGAGGAGAGCCTTCTCACCTCCTTTGCCATCACTGAAGTTGCAGGCTGGCAGCTGGAGCAGCGGTGCGGGGAGTCCGAGATGGACTGCAGGAGGGCAGAGAATCCCTGCCTTGTCCCAAGAAGCCCCCGCTGCGCTGCCAGGGAAAGCTGCAGCAGCTAAGCAACACCAGGCACTGCAACAAAAAATAATTTCATTTGAAATCTCTTGAACTAAATCTTGAAATACCTTATTGCCAGCACCACAGGCTCAGCCTGCCCAATCACTTTGGTCTCACAATATAAATCAAAGAAATGAAGAAGGCACGTGGACCCCTTGGAATCTCAGGTTGTGAGCACCACTTACACACTGTTCCCATTTAATCAGTATGAGACTGGACAGTTGTAAGCAGAAAGAAATATTTTGTTATCCATATTTATGTAGTTTAAGTTGTTGGGTTTTTTTTTTTCCAAATCCTAATGAAAATATGTACTCTAATTATTAATGTCTACAGAGAAATGAAGGTCAACTGCAGTAATAATTATTGAGTTCACACAGTATCTAGTATGTAGTTCCTAAGCAACACATTGCACATAACTATTGTTGCTTGGCAAAATCAAACAAGAAACAGAAAAGTCTCCAAAATAACCAAGCTGCGATTGGTGCAGTACCCTGGTATACATTAGTGTTGTAATGCAAACACTGAAGTGTTCACTCACCTTTTTCCAGACTTATCTGAAATCATACAGAAAAAGGAGAAGAAACTACTAAGATGTTGAAATGACAAAAGGCTGATAGTTTAGGTGGAAAGTTGCATAGAAAAGTGTAACTTTCCACTAGAGATTCTTTAAATTGAGCAAATTAATCTGAAATTCTTAATGCATGCAAGTTTGAAGTGAAGCAGTACTAAAATACCATACAGTACTTGGAAATGTTCATTTTGAATGAAGAAGTTTGACAAAACTCTTTTCAATTTTCCCTCAAATGCTCAGTGTTTTCATACCAAGCCTGATGGAAAGGGGAAGAAGAAAAAGGCAAAAACAGGACTTCTGAAATTTTCTGATGGGTTTTTCCAAGAGTCTATCCTCTCTCCTTGGAGGGGGTGGGATTCAATTTGGCAAACTTTACTACAGCCTGGAGGTGCCTACCTCTGAGCTATTCTAGGTTCCCTGTGTGATCTGTGGAGAGAAGAAGGCTCTTTTAAGGGGTGACTCATGTAATCTATTTCAAACACCTACTCTCAGAGAAGATGTCCATATAGGAGCCAAGGGTGTCTGGCTCAGATGTGTATGTCTACGCTTGGCCAGATGAATCTTACCCAGTATGTCTGTGCTGTAGACTGCCAAGAAACAAGATAAATTTAGCTGTATAGAGCTCTGTGCTGTCACAGTGAAGTTTTCAAAAGCTAGCTCAGGTATTTCTGACTCCACTGTTGCTTAGAATCAAAAGACATAAACTTTCCAAACGATATTAAGAGGGGTAAGATAAAAAGCAGTTCTTTAGTGAAAACCTTCAGGTGCAAAAATATGGCTATGCACACATGTGATACAGGATTTCTGCAACTATTAAAAGGTTAATTAATCAGTATATCTAGCAGGTACATCCAATAAGAGATCAGTTGGCCCAGTAACACACCCTTGTGACTGCCTCTTGGAGTTGGTCCAGGGGGTTCTTTGCCCTGTATCTTGTTATGTCTCTCAAATTCTGGTGGAAAACAAGATTTCCTTCTCAGAAATTCTCTTCTTGAGAATAGGATTAAACAGAATTTCAAGAATGTGTTAGAAAGGGTTAGCTTATTATTCTAAAATGTGAGAAAGGGCAGGAAAAGTACTAGAAACAATACAACTATATATTAAAAAGTTACAAAGCTACAGATATATGAAAAAAGCTAAAAGTCTTTAGGTATCACCACAACATAGTCTTTCATAAGACAGCATTCACTCAGATGTTTCGGGCTCTTGTTTTCCACAGCTGCCACCTCTGGCTGGTGGTACAAAGCCATTGTGCTGTCAGGGAACTCTGGAACCACCCCGTGTACAGTGTGGCACTAAGGAAACCACGGATACCTGAATATATCTGGTGAAGAGATATCCTGTAGGAGTTATGATGTGACTTCTGTCCTGGTGAAGCTGCTGCTGGGGTCTGAGTCCAGTTGTGGTGCTGATGTTTTAAATGCCTCTGAAGTCTTCCAGCACAGTCAGAGGTCTGGACACGCTGCCTGAGAGGAGAAGTGAAGAAGCACAATCTTTTTATTTTGACAAAGAGAAGGTTGGCACGCTATTTTATCGTGGTTTAAGAGTTGCTACACAGTGACATTTTTTGATACAGGATGACAGTTTAATCTAGTGAATGAAAGCATGATGCTACTCAATCTCTAAAACCAGATTATTTCAGGTGACAAAAAAGAGGACTTACAGCAAGGCTAAATAACTGTTGGAATAACTTTATCTAGGAGTTTTATAGATTATTCTTTTCATTGAAAATCCTTTTTAATCTAGATATGATACAGCACAATGAACTCTTACTGCTTTAATGAAGGAATTAAACAGTGAAATGTGGCCTGTGAAGTGAGACTCTGAAGAGACTTTTTCTGGCCTAAAAAGCTGTTTAATGGGCCCAGTGCAGCATTGGATCTCAACCTCTCACAGTCCTGGGAAATCTGCATTTCAAAAAGGCCTATACAGCCTTTACCATTTCCAATACAATTACTGTCAATCACCTGGTCCTATCTTCCTCACATTATGTTCCTTTAATAAGGTTCTTGATCTGAAAATGTGCTCAGTGAACTCGCCTTCTGTGAGCTGGACTCGTTATATAGAAAGGTAGATAAGGGAGCTGGTGAAGCAGAAACTGCTGGAGCTGAAGGTCATGACGGCAAGGTATGGCACAGGGCTTAAGTTTGAGTTATTTTGCTTTTGCTACCAATTCTCTGCTAGATTTTTGTTTTGCACCATTATGTGCCAAGTATAAATCTATTTAAAATCTATTATAAATCTATTTAAAATCTATTTAATAAGCCAAGTATAAATCTATTTAAATTTGACAAAAGAAAATTAATACTACTCTTTAACTCCAGTCAACAATTACAGATCCCTGTGTTAGCAATCTAGTTTGCTTTTCAGACTGGAAGGAATCTGAATTTGTGCTTTGCACCACTCTCTGGAGTACGCTCTGTTGATAGCTAAAATTATAGGATATGAGTCTTTGCCAAAACTATGGTGTTAAATGTCCATCTTCCCCTGGCCCTCCCCCCCGCCAAGCTTGTCTCTGTATCTTCAGTGCCAGTGCTAATGTGAATTTGTCTCTCTTTCATTCTCTTTCTTGCTCAGACTTTATCGAGGCTGAATAAGATCTTTGCCACACTGAATTTCTCATCCCATCAGTTAAATATGTTTCTCCTTTGAATAATTTTGGCTTAGGCAGAACCACAGCGTTTCTGTTAAAAAGCATAGAATTGCAATTCTGTACCATCTACTTTGTTTCATAGGTGTTCCGGTATATAAATGTGTATAAAATAAGCATTTTATAGAAGAAAAAAACCTTTAGTAGTTAAGATTTAAGTTTTTTTCACTATTTCTCTTTGACAGAATGGCAATATTGGTCATCCAACAGTGATCTGCACGACTGAAGGGTTTTGAAAAACACCTTGTCTGGAATTCAGACCCTTTGCATAAAGGCTTTCAGATGACACTGCATCGTGTCTTCAGGAAGGACTGCTTCTGCACTGGAGTGAAGGTACCAGTCTTGGTCTTCCCTTCCTGGCCCCCTTGCTCAGTGTGTTCCCGGTTTTCTTGGTCTAGTCCAGTCCATCACACCTCCTGGCTGCTTGAGGGCAAGCCTGGGTTTCAGTTCACTTCCTCACTGCTTCTGCTCCAGAGGGAGGAGGCGGATAAATTCCCAACTTAGGTACTTTTCTTACATTTCTGTTCCTAGGGGTCGTCTTTTTCCTTGCCAAAATGCCTTTTGATCTACCTCTCCCAGCCAAAACATTTGTGAAATGTGATGACCCCTCACAATGCTCTTACTGCTTGCTGTCGGCTTTGAAAAAGACAGTGATGCTGATAAATTAAGTCTGCCATGATGTTGCAGGGGTATGAGTAACTCTAGAGCTTAGGCTTTAGAATGGATTTTCAGTAGAGAAGGACTTACATTTCTACATTTCATGAGTGTAATGTTGATAAACCATATAAAATAACAATGTACAATTGAGAATAAAATTAGGAGACATCATGTGTTCCTTTCCTGATAATGTATAGGAATTTCATAGAGGAGATGAATGAAGTAAGAGAACAGAGTTAAGGTGTTCACTGTGGTAAGAAAGCAGTGAAGCTTCCCAGAGTCTGCAAACTCTTGAATTAAATATATACAGTACATTTTACACTGTACTAAAAGAAAGTGTAATGGCTGCGCATTAGCTTTGGAGAGTGATGCAAATTGCACCATTAATGCCATCCTTACATTTAGATTTGTAACTGCTTCTTGTTCTATCAAAACATAACTGCATTTTTACTCCTGCTTGCTTTATCAAACCAGCTTGAATTTAGGAGAGGAACGTAGCTTGTCTGTTTATATTGCATATTATCAGCAAACATTGCTAGTAACATAGGAGTCATCTACATTACGCTTGATGTCTGAGCCTAAGTCTATCACCCTCCATTTGTAGGCAATGAAGTGAACAGACAACTCCAGAAGGCGATGCCTCTTATGATAAGTCAGCTCAGATAAGGAAGATTAATTGCTCTTTTTAGGTGCTTTTTTCAATTATCAGCTAGGAAAAAAAGAATAGCCTAGGCATAAATCTTTCTTTGTTTCTTTATTTGTCTTTGTTAGGCACCTCTAGTAAAGAAGATAACCCCATATTTTGTCATGGATCAGTGGAACAGCTTTTGGGTCATGTTAATTTTTATCAGAAAAGGTTAATTTGTATCATTGCAACTATTTGTGGTAATATGCTTGTTTTGCAAAAAAAGTTCAGGGAAGGGAAAGAAAAGGAGATAAACCTTGAAGTGACCTAATGTAGTGTTTCCTGATTTGTTTGGATATCCCTCAGAGGAGCTGTAGCATCTCTTTACCTACAGAAGAGGGTCCAGTGGGTCAACAAGAACTACAGTGAGAGACTGAGGGAATCAGTGAAGAAGTTGGAGGGTGGGTATGGTATAGAGCAGTGTATAGCTATTTAAAGAACAGGGATAGAGATGACAGAGCCCAAGTCTTGGTGGAGTCAAAACATATGGCAAGGGATAAATGGCTGCACTGAAGCTTGCAGGGCTCAGATCAGATGTGAGGAGAAGCCTTATCTCTGGATAGGTGGTGTCCTGTTTGCCTGTCAGAGTGTTTAAGACTGAGCAAGACAAAGCCATGGTAGAGCTGAGCTGGTGCTGGCAGCACTCTTGCTTTGGGCAGGAGGTTGCTCTGGGTGACCACTGGGGGTGTCTGCCCACCAGTATCCTTGTGAGTTTCTCCTCTTTACTCAGAGGAAAGCAATCTCTTCCTATGGAGTTCTATCCTCAAAATCTGGAGCCTGACCCCAGTGTCCTGGTCCCAGCCCTGCTGTGCTTCTCACCCTGCGAACTCCCAAAACATCAGTGCAATGTGTGGATATGCTCCGGCTGTTCCCAACTCATGGACCATTTGCAGAATGCTCCTAATAGCACTGTATGATTCCACTTAGGACACTGCCCTGTGACACCTATGTTCAAATCCCTGCTGTGGTTAATACCAATGAAGCACCTGGAATTAGATTTTCCATGTGTAATGTGGGTGTGCCCTAAAGACTAGCCTGTTGTCTTTTCTGGGGAAAGACAGAAACCAAAAGATCTTCTTGGGGTCTGTCTTCTCTAACTGGGGAGCTGGTTTATAGGATGGGGACAACTAATGTTTTCTTATCTCTAAACGTAAAGTGTGATTGCAGAATCTTGATTTCCTGCTAGAATTCTGAAACTGGGTAGTATCCCTATTACAAAATGTATTGCAACTCTGATCACTTTGAAACAGTAACCACTTATAAACATGGAGAATCCTGGGAAAAATTAGGGAAAATGCAGATAAATGGAACTGGAAAGTGCCATTCTAGCATTGCTTTTCACCATGAAAGGGCATCTTAAAATCTCCTATAGCTTGCACTGTCATCTTGCTATTTTCCTCTGTGTCATTATTCCCCACCTATTTTAGGTTATATAAACAAATGCACTTCATTTGAATGTTATCACTTTAATCCCTCTTCACCTTGAGTTCACTACAGGAAATGATATTTTTTTCCTATTAAAAAAAATGCAAAATGAATACAGTGTTTTGATAATAGAATCAACTTATTTATTTAGTTCGTTATATTAGTAGTATGGTCTCTCTTGGTTTTCAGGCTAAGCATAGTACAATGTATATTTTTAAATACTAGTTTATTACACCTTGACAAATTAAAGAACTTTACTGAAAGAACTCTTGAATCTTTTTCTTCAACGGTCAATCAACTTTGTAGACTGTTCTGGTTCTTTGCCTTCAGAGAAGTTATTTTATATTTGGTCGATTTGAAAGTGCATTTTTATTTTATTGATCTAGCCAGTGACTGTACAACTTACAGACCCCTATCATTGTGCTGTGATACTGAACATTACGCTTTGTTTCTAGCAAATAAAGCCAGTAAAAATTTATGTACCTTTAAGGCAAATAGGAATCTTGCATTGTCTATGTGCACTTAAACCGCAAGAATGGTGAAAGTTTTGCCATTCTATTCCTCTTTCTGAGCTTCGTTAATGGAGTCTCATGGTAATCTGTCACACACAGTTTCTTATTCCACTTTGTGATGATGCCCCATTGTATTGGGGGATTCAGAAAGAGGCAAAAGGAAACAAAGGTGGGATGTTTTTACCTTTTGAAATGCCTGGAAAGATGCTAAAGGGAAGCAGAGCCCTCCTTGTATGACACCAGGTTGATAGGCTATAGAACTGGGCTACTATTGAGAAGCATCCAAAATGACCAACAGCTGGGGCAGGATAACCCCAAATACCAGCATAGGCTAGGGCAGCTTTTTGGAACAGGAGTGTGGATCCTGTTGGATAGCAGAGCAGTGTCCCTGGTGGCCGTGGGGGCCACCACAAACTGGCAGCTGTTAAACAAGGCTCATGAGGCTTCATCTGGAGTCCTGCGCCTGTGAGTGCTCAAAATCAACTGGAGATTTGTTCCAGATGGCTGTGTAAACTCCATGCTTTAATGCAGCAGCATGGATGTGAGCAGTACCTGTTGTGTGTGCAGAATGGCACCTGCTGGGCCGTGCCCCTAAACCACAGGAATCCTCAGTGGTCATTGTAGGAGAGTGACAGAGCAGGCAACACAGCAAGCTAGGAAAGTTGAGTAGAGAGGGTAAGTTCTAGATGTTCTGGTGTCTAAAGCAGATTTTTATGAACAGCCTGACTCCTACAGCTCACAGATGCAAAGCATGATGCAATCAAGAGACTTCTTTTAAAAGGGAAGGGAATATTGCTAACAGGCTGTTGAGATCTTGGATTCAGATCAGGCTGATTTCCCCCAGAGGTCTTGATTTTTCTCCATAAACTACAGATGGTGTGTAGGACAACAGTTTCTAAATGGGGTGTCACATCTATGTTTAAAAAGCTAGGCAAGATGAATCTGGGTCAGTTCTGGGCTGAGTTTTGTCAGTAATATTGCAATCAAGATTAAAGCTCCAGAGAGTTTACATTCACTTTTCACTGTGTTCTCAATTGCACCCTTTTGGCACAGTCTGACTCACCACTAAACTTTTAAATGTCAGTCCCCAACTTGTTAAATCACATCTCTAACTCTTAAGTGAGGAAACTAATTTATTTTAAATAATTAAGCTTCAAATTTAGTCTTTTCCTCCTCCAAAAACTGGAATGCAGCACACCGAGAAAGACTAGGTTTGTACCAGTTGATTGTGGCAAGTGCACAGTCTATCTGTGCTGAAGAGAACATCAGTAGCAGTGGTAAAGGTTATCATCAAGCGTGCAAGATGAGACCCTGTTAGCATTTGAACATTAGCTAAAGATATGGGGACAGCTACCTCAGCCATCAGCTGCAGCAGAGGTTCGAGATCGCTGCTTCAGGGGCTGTATCCTCACCTGTCCAGCACACTCTGATGGAGCTGAAGTGAGGTTCTCTCTTGCTTGGCACTTGCTGCTGCTTTTTACTTTGTTCTGGAGTCATCTGTCCTTTCTGCACAGTCAGCTAGTGGCAACACCACAGGAGTGGTGGAAGGGTATCTTCCTGAAGGGCTCAAGCTCACCGACACAGAGCTGCTGCTCTGCCAGCAGATCAGGGGAGATTGAGTGCCTCTTCTAGAAGTGTTTGGTCTGTGGCTGAGCTGCCAGCTGTCCTGGACGTGGTCTGGGAGGGTGTTTGGCCCAAGAGATCCTACATCTCCTCATGGCTTTTAGGGGTTTGGTGCACTAGGAGCTGTATAATCACTACTGCAAGCCAGAATTTGGCTGCAGGTAGAGCTAAACAAAGTCAGACCAGCACCAGGAGTGTGTCCTGACTGGGCTGTCCTGTTCCTCCCAGCCTCCATAGCAGAGCTGTCCTTTCCTCCCCCAGTTTCTTTGAGTGTCAGCAGGGTCCAGATCTAAAAGAAATAGAGCAGCACCCCAGGGTGCTTGTTTTTGCTGTACCCAGGCTTGGGCAGGCATTGGCTGGACTGCAAATTCTCATGATCTTCACTGAACTCTTTCAGAATTATCTGGTTTTGTGTTTTTCTACCCCCTGTGATGCCTAGACAGTACAGGATTTTTAAATTATAAAAGTTAAAACTTAAGGCATCAGCTGCAGTTCTGGCATGTTGTCAGTGTCTACAAATTCTAGCTTGCATCAGAAAATACTTGACTACTACTAAACTGTGATGAAACTCTAGAAACTATGACCCAGCTACTTCTGTTATCTGCCAGACTAGATAATGACAGTTCATAAAATGTTTCTCTCAATATTTAAAAATAAAATGCAGATGATTCTGCATTGAGCATCTGATACAAGAAACAACTTAAATGCTGAAACATGTGTTGTTATTCTCAAAGCAATGAGTCTGTCCAGATCCTCTGCCTTAGAGTGTAAAGGATTGTTCTAGGCATGTGAACCGAAGGCAGGCTAGGCTTTTCTAGCTCTGTTGTGCATGTCAGAGCCAATCCCATAGGAAAACATGGCACAGTGTCTCTGTTACTCCCTGCTTCTCCATAGGGAGGAATGTGACATAACCAGTAGAAGCAGAGTTGACAGAGATGGTGGTAAAACACACATATACCGGAAAGACTTGGAGGAGAGCACCTCCCATGGAACAGGGATCTCCAAGGAGTCCAACCTAGTGAGGGCCAAGTTGCATGTGTTCTCCTTGGGGCATACTGGCAAGAATGGATTCTGAACAGATAAGTGTGGATAGCTGTCCTGGTGTGCAGTGGCTTTTCTCCCTCTTTCCCTGCAATATGTTTTTACTGGAAGGCTGTACCCCTGATGGAAAGTGGCAGAGGATGCTGAGGGCCGCCTAAATTGGAAAGACCCTCTGGTCCCACCTGCACACTGGGATCAGGGTTGTCTAGGCAGCATTCTGGCCTTGTACATGGCACATACAGGGAATTTGGGTGAGACTTAAATGAGGATGCAGTTGGTGGCTGCATAGTTGGCTGTGCAGCGGCCTGTCCTGGCTCAGTGCCTGAACCTGTGCGGTATGGACTTGGATAAGGTGCTCCTGCTTGGGATGCTTTGCAAGGGAAGCCTTTGGGTCATGCACTCCTGATCAAGGAGCAGCACCGACTGATACAGGGCGTGGTGTGATGCTGTAGTGGGTTTCAGTAGCTTTTGCAAGACCTACTTAAGGGAAGAGTGCATTGTGCAGGACTTCAGCCTGGAGAACAGAAGACACCTGTCAAACTCCATTTTCTGTTACATATTCATAACTTGTTAGAGCAGGTCCCACTCTGTCACAGAAATGACCTTTGTGTGTTATACATCTATTGTTCTTTGCTGCACAAAGTCAGGACTGCCAGCTGCTGTAGTCCCTAATGGAGCTGTAGCTGTAGGAGGTTTTGTTTTAGCCCCAAAAGTAAAGAAAGACCTGACTGTTAAGCATAAAAGGATATGTGTTTATTGCTGGCCTTGCTATGTAGCCTAATTAACCATGGAAAAGCACCATTGGATGTGTTCTGCCAGGAAGGGTGGCCACAAAGGTTTCATTTTCCCAAGAAGTGGAAGATGGTTGAACTCACTTCTGTTTACTGAGAGCCTTGTGCAAACATCTGCCACATTCTAGGAAAATTTACAGCCTCTAAAACATCTAGCTTTCTGGAGCCTCAGAGGCTTACAGTGCTAAAGTCATTGGAACAACTGCTAATGAGTTAATTACAGTGGATTCATTAGTTAAAATTGCTGCCAGAGACTTGAATGTTTCAGATAACTCTGCTGGCAAGTGGGTTACACTGCTGGGCAGATCTTTGCCTGATTTATGACTTCCACAATCACAGTTCACAATGGAATTATTGCCTGATTGTCCCCAGAATTCAGTTCTGGTTTTATCTTTTTTATAAAAATCATCTTTGGTTCTGAAGGGATTTCATATGTGCATGTTTCATATGAAGGGATTTCAAGTGCACCATAAACCATTATCACAAACAGCTATTCTGTGATTCTTGTCTGAAAGGCGCCTTCTTGTATGGCAGCTCTTCCTGTGAAATATAGACAGCTATCCATCACCCGTGAAATATGAGGCATTGAGAGGCTTCTAAAGAAAAATGAAGCTAGTTCATATCCTCTGAGGGTCATTTTGAGCAAAATAACATGGATTTTGTCCTTTTGCCCGGAACAAAAATTTGTTGTGTAGATCAGTAGTTGAACTCCTTTCCTGTGTATCTCCTATCAAGTATCTACTTGATACTTAACATGCATGTTTAGAAATTATATTTCATGGCTTTTTGTAGTTACAGTGGTTTTAGTCTAGAAATGTGTTGACTCTGGCTCCTTTCTTATAAATAGCAAACCTATGATCAAACCTCCTAAAACCACCAAAAGCAATTCAGAAGCCAGATTTAAACCTTACTTTGGATGTTTTTCCACAGCAAAAATTGCAGCTGTGGGTATTGAGCCCTTTAGAGGCATTCTCAGGCTTCCCATACTCCTGCAGTAAAACCTCTAGCTCTTCTGCCAGGTTTGTTTAAATACTTTCAGTTAGCTTTTTGATTAAGCTCAATGAATATCTTCTTTCCACCTTGGCTCAGCAAGAACAGCATCTCAATTTCCCTCCTGTCCAGATAGGTGTACCTTTGACTCGAGGGTTTAATCATTATTCAGGGTCTTACAAGCTTTTTCATTCAAAAAAGGAATTGATACAGAGCCTGCTTTTTCTTCACTACAAATCTGTTATTTCAAACAGAATCCTATTTCTCTGAATAGAGTAGGTGTCTAGTTTTGGTCATAGTCCCACACCCCTTTCCAGGCTGCACTGCATCTCTAAAAGTTTCTCTTATCTTATATACATTTTTATGGGCTTTTGTTGCCTTTCTTCCATGTCTGTGTGCACAGGCACATCTGTAGCCAGCATTTCTGAGTTCCTTATAGTGTTCAATCCCTGAGCAAACCTGTCTCTCTCATCTTCCTTATGACAGCTTCAGTTGGCTGTGTCTCAGTATAAGTCTGTTCATATGCTGAACTGTTAAAATTCTTCTTGCCTTTGACACTTTGCTGCTGCTTAGAGAAATACCTCAGGTAATGGTGAATCAGGAAGAAGTAAATACTTCTCTACAGAAGACGTTGAATTGTCCCAGTCCCAATGAATCGTGTCTTCCTTGTGTATTTAGTTATGCTTCTTCTACGATAGGCCTTTTATTATGATTTCTGTAGCAGGCTTCAGAAAGCCATGTGATACTTGTTTGAAGTGCTTGAAGTATTTCAATCCAAAAGCTAAACTAAAAAGACTTGTGAAGATAAACTACATAGCCTTGTGAAATTGTTCTATAAATTGATTGTCTCTTAAACAGGCTGAAAAAAAAAGTGTCAACATTTAACCACTGTAGTCTCTGTACAATGAGAAGGGCTAGGGAATGGCTTGCACATATGGCTTCCAGCTGAATAGTTGAGTAGTTTGTTTATGTAAAAGTTTGCTAGTGTTATCTGAAAATGACAAAAGATTAGGTAGATTAAGTATAGGAATAAAATAAATCCCTCAGCAAAATGCCCCAGAATATTTGAAAAAGTTGTCCCCCCAACCAGCTTTTTGATGTTGACTTCACATTCCTAGCTGGTTGGCTGAGTAGTTTCCAACTTCTGCAAGTGCTTGGGCATTAAGGAGGAGGATTTTGTGGTGGACTTGGCAGTGCAAAGTTAACAGCTGGACTCAATCATCTGACAGGTCTTTTCCAATCCAAATGGTTCCATGATTCTATGACGAGTTTTGTATTGTCTTTTGGCACCTGGGACCTGACTGGCTGTGCCCATGTGCTGCAGCAGGCAGGGCATCACCAGACTGAGGGTGGTGATCCTCCCCCTCCAGTCAGCACTCGTGAGGCGTGTCTGGGGTTCTGGGTTCAGTGCTGGGCTCCCCAGCAGAAGAGAGACGTGAATGTACTGGAGCAAGCCTAGTGAAAGGCCACAAAGAAGATTAAGAGACTGGAGCATTTGTCACATAAGGAGGGCCTGAGGGAGCTGGGACTGTACAGCCTGGAAAAGAGAAGATGTAGGGGACCTTACCCATTGGTGTAAATACTGGATTGGGTTGGGATGAACAGAGTAAAGAGGACAGAGCCAGACTCTAGTGCCCAGTGACTGGACAAGCAGTAATTAGCACAATTTGAAATACAAGAAGTTCCACTTAAACATTTTCTCGAAGACTGATCAAATGCTGGCACAGTTTGCCCAGAGAGGTTGTGAAATCTCTTTCCTTGGACTAGATGTTCTCCTGTGCTGCGTTCCTTCCTCAGCAGGTATAGTAAAGCTTTGTTTTGTTTTCTTACCTTTGCAAAAATGATGCTGCAACGCCAGTGTCTATACCAAAGACTGGCACAGTTTATTTGATGTTTGTGACATTTTGTTGTTCAGTCCACTAGCTGAAATACCCACACTCATGTTGAACTAACAAGATTGAAAGGCATTTGTTTTGTGAAAAGGTCATTTTTGGTATCTTTTCACTTAGGACATTAAAAAAAAAGGCAGTCCCTAATTAGGATGTCTAATCCTAATTCCTAGTTCCACCTTTGTGGTTTTTTCCCCCCCTTTTCATGTCTGTGTGTTTTTCTGTCAAAAGCCAGTTCATGAACTCAGTAGAAATGTACACCATTGGCTTAACTGAACTGTTCTAATTAATGATTTTGGAAATAAGATGGAACTGCCTAAAACTGTCTGATTACCAATGTATTACCGTGTCCTGACAATTATGAAGCAAAAATTTTCACATTGGCTAATAGTTCTTCCACAGCCACTGCTGCTATTTGCCTGACAAACCCCCATAAATTAGCAATTTGGCAACTGCTCTGTCACCTACATGCAGCTGATCAGTAGTGTCTTATACAATGCTTTGGTGGAAGCAGCAAAGAAGTGGCATATTGTTTATCACAGGAACCACAGTCCCCAATGTTTCGTTACCGTAGCTGTGGCTGCCTCTCCACAGTCAGTGATGCACTGTTCATCATCAGCTCAGTGCCTAAGTTGCACTCACTGCTGATTCAACTCCATCATCATCACAGTTATTATTTTTTTGTGATAATATTATGAGGCAGTGTCTGTAGCAGGGGCTATAAAAGTCTTAAGATGGGAACGAGGAAGTTGATTTATTGCCTTGAGCTCAGGGTTGTACAACAGGACTACAAAGCAAGCCTGTGCTGGTCCAGCTTGGATTCATGCTAGGGCTGGCTGCCATCGCCCTGTGTCAGGTTTGTAATGTAAGCTCAAGCACTGGGGCTTGTTCCCATTCTCCAGTCTTCCCTTCTCAAAAGAAGAAAGATGGAAGCATGGCAGCCCAAGGTGTCACAGTCTTCTCCAGGGCATATTACACACCTTCCAGACAGTGCATAGGTGATGCCTGGCTGGTGGCCTCATGATCCTGACACCTGCAGCTGAGGCCAGCAAGAGGCAGCTGTCATGGATGGTATGGCTCCCATTTCAGGTTCAGCTCCCATTGGCAGGTGCAGCTTCCATCACCAGGTGCAGCTCCCATTGCAGATGCAGCTCCCATCACCACGTGCAGCTTCCATCACCAGGTGCAGCTCCCATTGCAGGTGCAGTTCCCATTGGAGATGCAGCTCCCATTGCAGGTACAGCTCCCATTGCCAGGTGCAGCTCCCATTGCAGGTACAGCTCCCATTGCAGGTACAGCTCCCATTGCCAGGTTCATCTCCCATTGCAGGTATGGCTCCCATCACCAGGTGCAGCTCCCATTGCAGGTTCAGCTCCCATTGCAGGTGCAGCTCCCATTGCAGGTTCAGCTCCCATCGCCAGGTACAGCTCCCATCACCACGTGCAGCTCCCATTGCAGGTTCATCTCCCATTGCACGTACAGCTCCCATCACCACGTGCAGCTCCCATTGCAGGTTCAGCTCCCATTGCAGGTACAGCTCCCATTGCAGGTACAGCTCCCATCGCCAGGTACAGCTCCCATTGCAGGTACAGCTCCCATCGCCAGGTACAGCTCCCATTGCAGGTACAGCTCCCATCGCCAGGTACAGCTCCCATTGCAGGTACAGCTCCCATCGCCAGGTACAGCTCCCATTGCAGGTGCAGCTCCACGCTTTGCACGCCAGAGCAGGGAGAGGGCTTAACATTTGCAGTTCGACCACTTGGCTTTATGTAACACCACTTCAAAGTGTGCAGACTTCTAGTCCTATTGTAATGTTCAACCATTTCAAGCCTGCCCCTGGAAAAGGCTCTGTGCCTACTTTACCCTGCAGAACCTCTAGGTTCAGAAGGGATACAGCACGTATGGAAGTTGGCCTTGCACTTCCAGCCACCTATTTTAGCATATTGTTCAGTAAATTATCACTGTGAGCATAAAAGACTGCCACAATGCTATATGAGAAAATTTTCAAAGGTGGAAATGCTTTCCACTGAAATAAAGCAAGCTTCAGCTATGCAGAACTGAATCTGCAACAGGGTTTTTCTTACAGAGAATTATTTTTCCCCTCAGTCTGGTAGTTTGAAATGTTCCAGATTTCATTTCAGGGAAACATTCATTAAGCAGTCATAGCTGGGTATCTGTTAGGTGGTTGGTGAAACAAAGTTTATTAACTGATCCATATCCAGAAATGTTATTAAAATCCAAGAATTTTTTATAATATTGTATTGCTCAGATACCAGATATTGCTAGGCCCAAACATTTTAATACAGGGCAAGTCTACAAAAATCATGGTTATTATTTTAAGTGGAAATTGCCATAAGCATATTCAGCAGCTGCCATAAAAATAATGTGAAAATAGAAATTTGTGATTTTTGATTAGGAAAAAAAAAGAAAAGTTGCTCCAACCTCTATCATTTCAGGAATTAGATATTTTGCAAAACTTTTTTTTGCTATTTTCAGTCATCTTATACTGGCTTCCTATCATACAATGAATTATTAGCTTGAGGATATAAGAAGAAACTGGTAGTATCACCTGTGCTGCTGCTGCAAATCAGATGTTCATGAGCAACAGCAAATAACCCCACTGAAGTGCAAGAGGACAAGGAAATTTGCTGGAATATTGCTTTGCACATTTTGTGACCACCAGCTCCTGTACAAAGCTGAGTACTGAATATTAGCCAACTGTCCTTTATGAAAGTCACTTAAAAGAAATTGCAGAAAGTGCAGAATGAAGCATCAACACTTAGAATTTTAAAAAACTGCTAGTAAAGGGAATAAGAATGTATCTCTCTGCTGGATCAGAGCCTTGGCTTGCAAATGGATCCATTCAGCTGTTTGCATGAATACAGAAATGGATCTCAGTTCAAGGATTTTGTATGAAGCCTCCATTAGACCTAAGGAAGGCTTTGAAAACTTATTTTTAGACAGTAAAGGACAGAAGTGATCAGCAGAATGATGGAGTCTGACCTCCTGCATAATCCTGCACCTCCTCCACAGCAGGGCATGAGCTGCTTTTTGTAATGAGATGAAGTGAAGCCAAAATTTGGAGCAGTGGTTGTTGCCTCTGTTTGATGCTGTGTTGGGCATATGCCTCCCTGGATTTGGAAATCAACCCTGCAAAACTTAAGACTATCTAGACACATTAAATTTCTCTCCTAGGACAGTATAACAAACATTTCTAAGCCTGGCACTTCTGTGTGACACGGGAAAAAGACCACATTTAGTTTTATTGCAGATGCTACTGCTGGGTCTCAGGACAGTTGCAGTGGGTGAGGGAGGATCTTTGGTCAGGACTGTACAAACACAGCAGGCACTGAGAAGCCTATAGTCTAAAGGCAAACAGAGGCAAATGTTGAGATCCACGAACTAACTTTAGAATAGCTGGATCAGGCACTGGAAGTAATAGAAATACTGCTAAAGCACTGAACTGAGCTGCTGCTATTTTATAGCACTGCTGAATGTGAAAGAGTACTAAAGCATTTCAAGAGCTGGTACAGAGACAGAAATCTATATATACAGCATGTTGTTAAGTAAAGGGGGAAAGCAGAAAGTAAAATGATTTCCCCTTTTGTCACAACTTAGTCACAAACCCACACTTTAGAAAGTGACCTTAGTGCGATGTCCGGTTCCAGAAGGACACGGATTGCAGCCAACTGCCAGAAAGAGATCACAGGAAGATTTGGAATCATTCTGGAGGGAGTGACTGGAATTTGCTGAGGAAAGGAGATCAGTCCAGACTGGCACTTACAGGGAGATAAACAGAGCTCCTGTATGGGAACATTACTAAGGATCCAAAACCCGGGAGAGAAAGACTCCAGAGGTAGATAACTTTTATTTCTAGAAAGGAAGGTAGTTCATAAAAATTGCATACATGTGCACGTATCTGGTGTGAAACAGCAATGACAGTTTCTTAAGCGCACTGTGTTTAGAAGAGACCCCACAACTGTGGCAATCAATAAAGGTGGATATGCCTTATGGAGGAATTCATTGTGTTCCCTCCAGATTTCAGGGTGATGGAGGCTGGGTTAGTCACTGGCAGCAATGTGTCTGAGATTCTCAGTTCTAGGACTGGTGGACATTCACTCACATTCACAGGAAGAAAAGGAAGACTGCTGCTCCCTGATGCCACAGAGTACAAGAGTGGGTGTAGCTGCAGCAGCGGAAGCAGAGTCATGCTTGGCAGCTTCTCTCCCGAGGTATCAGGGAAGAGAGCCTGTGCTTCCAGATATGCTGAGAAAAGGGCAGAGTATACAGATAATTGGTTAAATGCTTCTGTAGTCTATTTCTCAGCCGGTTAAAAAAATGGACTTCTTGCCTGCATAGATTTTACAAGTTCATTATTTTGTGGCTCATTCATATTCTGTTGTTGTACTGTCTGTAATATTGTTGTGGAATGAATAGATCTAATGGGGACAGTTTTCTTACTGTCATGCTTTACACAGCTGTAGAAAGCAGGGGGAAAAATATGAAAGTATTATAATGAACCAATTCATGCAAACTTTGTTTTTTGCACTAAAACTGAAGCAAATTCTGTGTCTCAGTCTGCTCTCTTAAAAACGTTCCCAAGGCCTTGTTATGCACCTAGGCTCAAAATCAGCATCTGACTTCTGGTTACATGACAGAGCAGTTTCCTTCAGTACTATGAGGAAAGAAAGGATCTGCTTGACTCCTCTGCTGCTTTCGGCTGTGACTGTGTTACTGCTTCTCTTCTTTACTCTGTGATTAATTGCTTCTTCAGTGCACCCCTCAGAGAAATCCTTTTTCCTTCCCTCTCCCCTTCCAATCCCTGCTAGTTTTCCAAGAGATGTCCTGGAACTTCCTCCTCTATCCCTTTGTTTTTCCACACACAATGAACTAGTTACTAAGATGGTAGTTCAACAGTGATCCTTACCCTGACAACTTGCAGGTGTCTCTATTGCTGTCTTGTCTCCTTTTCGGGATAATATTTTCTCCCACTTCTGATTTTTTCAATGGATGTCAGGTTCAAGACAGCTCACTTATTTGTCTACAAACTTTTCTACTGCTTTCTTAAATGATCAAACACCACCACCATACCACCCACATCAATCAAAGTGAAAAACTGATCCAGAGCCCATTCCCATCCCTCTTGAATTGGTATGCACGACTGCCAACAAAAAAACCATCACGAAGCTGACCTCCTTATATCAGATACAGAGTTTGTTAAGTCTCTCTCCATTTTCACAGATTGCATCTCAAATTCTTCCAAAGCAAGAGACAAATTTGAAAGGACCATAGCTTTAATAGTCAGTGTTTTTCCAAGCTCCATTTTCAGGCGGAATGAATTTAAAGCACTGGAGGAGAACCTAGTAAATATTCTCTAGGAACTTTATTTTTTAATAATGTCTCCACAGTTTTACACCTTTGCTATTAAAGTTGTGCTAGTAATTACGGAATAGTGGTTGTGCAAATTATTTAAGTAATTGAATTAGTGAACTGAGGTTACTCTGCAGTTAATGAGGTTAAAATTGCTGGCTCCTGTATACAGTATTTAATCCTGTGAGTAGTCATTTTGAAGTCATTATTGCCTGTACCAGTTCCTTAAGGTAGCTTTGATGCACATATTTTGTCTTGACATTACCTGCCCTTAAGTCACGAAGTACTATTCTAAGTAATGAAAAGTGTTGAGGTATTTGTGTAACTTTCAGTTAGGTTTGAATTATAGCAACACTTGAACAGGGGAATTTTTCATTGGCTAAACTGTCACTGAAAACACACTTGTATCATCAGTGTGAATGCTTAAGAAGATGTTATCCTGTTGACCTGATGTCAGCTCTTGTAGGTTGAAGCTTTTGTTTTAATAGGAGTTTTGAGAGGATGGGATATAAATCCATTTTAAAGATGAAATTGGTGGTTCAGCGATGGCCTTCCAACAGTGATTTCCTCTACTTGAACTGCTTTTAAAATCTTGGTGTTTAAAATAATCTAAATTGAAATTCACTCAATAGCTTTTTTAAAGAGTAAATGAAGGGCCACACCGGAGAGGAGAGACTTAAGCAAGGAAGTCATGTCAGTCATCCAACCTGTAAGGCATTTTCCACAGGAGCAACTGCAATGTATGGAGCAATGCAGGGAGCAGGGAAAGTCTCCCTTGCCTCTGGAATAGCAGTGGCAGAGCCTGGAACACAATTCCACACCCCTCCCTGGAATTTGGCCCTCTGCACTCAAGGCCATGTCTCTGGTCAGAAAGAGATATTTGAAAAGCCTTTTTTGCCTTGGGGCTTTTTTGACCAAAAGCTGTAAGAAGGCTTCCCATGGCAGAGGCTTCCCACAGCTGCTTGGGAATGAGATTGGTTCCTTCTTGGCACACTCCACAGTAGGTGTTGCAGCCTGTTGCTTGTGCCTGTCCACACACTAGATCCTAGCCCTGACTTGTGGACTGATTTCTTTCTGATTTCTCATCAGGACCTTAGGCCTGATGTCTTATTTAGGATTGTTCTGCCTGGAGGACATGGGGGGACCTTATAGCAGCCTTCCAGTGCTTAAAGGGAATTTATAAAAAAAAAGAAGGAGAGGAACATTTTACATGGGCACGTGCTGATAGGACCTGGGGGAATTGTTTTAAAATGGAGGATGGTCAATTTAGATTAGATATAAAGAAGAAGTTTTTTATAATGAGAGTGGTGAAACACTGAAACAGATTGCCCAGAGATTCTCCATCCATGGAAATATTCATGATCAGTTCGCAAGTGGGTTGGACTTGATTTTTAAAAGATCCATTCCAACTCAAAGTGTTATATGATTCTGTGATTACGGACTTGCCTGTTCTGGGAACTTACCTCACACAGTGTGGTGGGACTGGGCTCTTGCTGCTGATACCATTGCCTTTGCCACCCTGCTTGGCTTGCAGCTTCCTCTTCCTCATGGAACAGCTCCCTCTTGCTGCTTCCTGACATAGCAGGACCAAAGAGCATCATAGTACATCCAGATAGGATGCAATTATGACAGCACTTCCCTCCAAATCCCTGTGAGTGAGGCTGACAGATACCAAAATTCACATTCTCTGAGGGCAGCTCATTGATAATGCTGTTTTCAAGTCTGAAAAGCAGAGGAAGAAAATCAGAGACCCTGTCCTTTGAAAAACTTTGCAAAGACCAAAGAAAAAGCTACTTGCAGCTTGCTCAGGCATGCCTTGACTTTTGCTTGCTGGCAGAAGTGGTGATCTGTCACTGACTTTTCAAAACTGAATTTGGAAGTCTTTGTCAGGATGTTCTGTAAACCAAAAACCTAAGTAGCTTAAAAAACATTACAAAAATAAAAGAAATATCTGTAGGCCCACCTCCAAAAATCATGGAGTCCCCAGTGGTAGAAGAGGGAAAGATAACTCTGCACTTGTGTGGCTTCTTAAATGCTTTGCCTGTTCAGTCATCATGGACCATTCATCATGAACCATCCAATGTTAGAAACTGCTAAGCTTTGATCTCACTGAATTAATCTGTTCTAATGCCATTATCATGCACTGTTCTTTGATGTGAGTAGTATTCTAGGATGGTAGAATAATAGCCTTCTACTTGTGAATTCAGATGGCACTGACACACAGGGGCACAGGAGCTGCTGCCTTTGCAAGACTTCTGGCTTTGTTTCTCTCTTAAGTGATTTGATTCCACTTAAATACTAAATTGCTGAGACCAATGCAGAAATGCTGCTGGCTCTTTCCTCACCTGAGTTTTTGCAAGAAGTCAGCAGGGCCTGACAAGCTCTTGTGCAGAAAAGCAGGGGATTAGGTGAGTATGTACTTAGCTGAAGTTACTTGCTGCTTTAGGCGTGCAGGCACTATGTAAAGCGTTGCTACCGACTTGTCCACAGAATGTTTGGAAGATCACGTGGCCCACTTCACCCTCCCAGGAAACCTATAACTTCTGGTCACAAGAGCTTTGTGTGTTCATTCTTTTCCTCCGTATGGTGTGTGAAGGGGGACTGGAGAGTAGGGGGATCAGAAAGTCAAGGTGTCTGTCTTTTACTCTGCTTTGTATACTTACAACAGTATATGAAGATGATGCATTGGCAAAAACAGCTGCATTTCAAGCGTGGCACTGAAGTAGCATGAGTGCCAAAGGAAAACTGAGAGTCAAGCACTAGTGAAGTGTGTTGTAAGGTTCAGTCATTGTGAATGTCATGGGTCATGTACCCCTCAGCCACACTCCCCAGTTACTGCAAAAATGACTGGTACCCTCCCTTGAATTTTTAAACTATTTTTTGTATTCTAGAAATGGTTCATATGAGATACTGCCATGGCTCAGTGCCTTAAATAGTAGCCATGAAAAAGGACATGCAAAGATCGAATCCTTGCTGGGAGATAAAAGTCATGATCCATCAAATTAGAAATGTGGTGGCAAAACATCTTGTTTTCGATAAGGCCATAGTCAGTTGCTTAATAATAACAGCATAAGAGCATGAGAACTGTTGAAGATGTACCCTAGTGTTGTTTTGGCTGAGAAATATGACTCCAGCTTTCAAGTGTACCCTTCTTTCACTAGAGATAAATCTTTTTTCACCAGAGAGATAAATGTACATGCATCTTTGCATGTACATTTGCGTGACATACAGCCTCTTTGCTGTAGAAAGTTAGATTTTCTTTGCAATGTAGTACAGTATTTATTGCAGCATCTCCTTTTCTGGCATGTTTTTCATTGATTACTGTAAGGGTTTTGTGAAATGGTACATCGAATGGAAGCCGTGTTACCTGTGCTGTCCCTCTTCCTGCAAGCTAATCAGTGTAGGAAAAAGTTAAAGGCCTTAAACAATTAAAATGTGGGTAACTGAGGCTGCCTGGAATAGTTGTTTTGGTACATGCTGAGCTCCAGGAGCAGGTATGGCTATTTGAATATCTAAGTTGCCTTAGCAGGTATTTTAAGGCCATTAAAGGCACTCTGTCAACCTTCTGAATGGTTGTAGGTTGGTTTGGGTTTTTTTTAAATTAATGGTCTTCTATCTTTGTAGCATGTATTAGAATTAAAATATATGTGTGTTTATGTATATATATATGTATATGATTTGAAAACTACACAGCTTAAAAACACAGGTTATTTTACACTATTACCATCTGGTGAGTCTTACTGAATTGAATATAGCTATGCTCTATCTACCACAGGCAAGAAGCTGGAGAAAGCAGCTTGATCTTGAAAAATCAAATTTTTTTCTGTGTAAAAATATGAGTATTAGAAGATAGCATTTCTTTCCTACTTTTGTTAAATGACCTTTCAAGTTCAGACTTAATCTATTGGCTGCTATGCTTAAAGGAAATAGTACTAAAATACACACGAAGCTGGTTGCATAAGCCAGTTCTGCTTTTATGCTACAGACATTAGTCTTTTCTGTGGTTTGCTCAATTCTCTTCATAGATTTATAAAGATCTATGGAGATCATTTCTTCACAGTGTGAGGATATTGATGAGTACAGTCAGCTTTATTCTTCAAGTCACAAGGGGCAAGAGCAGCAGTGCTTAAGATCAGTAGCTCTTAATCTTCATCCACAAATGGCAGTGTTCTGCTCACCAATACATGGTCAAGGAATCTTGTTGTCATTAAAAGTTCCAATTAAAGTCCCCTACTTCAGACAGCATATGGAACCGTGGGAATTAAGTTTTTCACCATGGGGGTGACCAAACACTAGCACAGATTTCTCAGGAAGGTTGTTGAGTCTCCATCCATGTATCCTTGGAGATAATCTAAAGTCATCTGGACAAGTTCCTTGGCAGCCAGCCCTGGGTGGCCCTGCTTGAGCAGAGAAGGTTGGACAAGAAGTCCCTTCCTACCTGAACAATTCTCTGATTCTGTGGTTCTGTAACACTGGGAAAAAAAAAAAAAGGGGCTTTTTTATTTGTTTTTATTTCACTTCAAACTGAAATTTGGAAATGTGTGGGTGTTTGTGTGGAAGTTGAATGTCAGCATCATTGTTTGCTGGGTTTTAGAAAGGAAGGCAGAGAATTTACTTGGCCCTGTATAGCGAGATTTAGTTCCAGATTAAGAAGGAAGATATTTAAATTCAGGTTGGCATTGCCAATATAAAGGCAACAGGGTCGATTGGTAGGCGAGGAGTGATTCAGGCCTCTGCAGAGTAGAAGCCCAGGGGGCAGTGAGCTGACTCCCTCTGCAGAGGTCAGTGAGTACAGCAGGAGCAGAGGTACCTGCCACACCCACAATCCTGTGTGTCAATTACTAGCTGAGTCCCAATCAAAGCATCTCATTAAAACTAGAGAGTGTGCACACTGGAAAATGTATCTACTCAAAGTGGAGTTTGGCTAAAATAGGGATGGTAACAGGAAGGATCTTCTTGTAAAAATATATAAATACCCAGGGTCTTTGAGTACTCAAAGGACTGTATTTTTACCTTTTCAGACATACTTCAACTTTAGCAGCAAACTGTACTCTGTGCATTACTTGGACAAATATTTGATCAAACAAATGTATTTACTTGCTACTGATGTGAGCAACAAGTGAAAATGTCTGCTTGGGATGAGCTCTCAGTCTTTAATTGTGTATTTTGATAGAAATCCATAATTATTACATGTTGGGTAACTTCCAGAGTCCTGTACCTGCTTGTTCTATTTAGCAGCCTCACTCCCTTACAGGTATCCAGCATGAAAAATGGACATTTCCAAGTATGCAACACTATTAAGTGCAAGCATTAAAAATTAGGAGAAAATCTCCTCCATTCCATATAACTCCGAAGAATTCTACCTAATATTAAATACTTAAAATGGAACTCACTTGACCATGGACTTCAGAAATATATATGATGGCCTATTAGAAAATCTGACTTCTGTATGAATACAGGGAGAAGACTTCCCTGTGAATTCAGGGAGAGGATTGCTTTTGGGATGACTGAAAGTTCAGATTCAATGCCGTGTACTAGACACAGTGAGATGAATTCTGCATATATTTCTTTTATTGTTTGTATGTTCTGACTGAGAGGATTGTGGCTTGCACTGCCATTTTGCTACTGGAGCAGGGGATAGCAAGAAATAAATGTGCATTTCATTATCCAGCACCAAACAAACTACCAATCTGATGGTTTCCCTTTACAGAAGTGTACAGGTTTTTCTTTTCTATCTCTTTTCTGGGTGGTACTGACTTGGCTATGAAGAGATACCTTCAGCTGCTAATGAATAAACTTCAGTTCTTCAACATTGCAGCAGAAGAGAAAACTGTTAATGTTTCCCTCCACAATCAAGGAGGTGATTTCTGCATTAAAACTCTTATCTATTATGCTGTGCTAATTATATTACAAGATCTTGAAGGTGTACTCTTGCTTTTTTTTTTGTCTTCCATTGATAAGTAATCTTTGTGCTAAAAGCCTTATCATAATAATATGTTTCTTCAGTGACAGCCTGCTGGCATTGAGGGCCAGCAATGCAAACAATTAACATGAGACTGGGCAAATAAGCCTTAGGATATGTAAAGAAGCACTTTGTTAGTCAGTACATGAAATCTTTCCACAGACTGAATACAGTTACCGTGTTCCCTTCTTTGTATCAAGGGAACACCTCCTGTGAGTCTGTTTTAATACCACACCATTATTGTCAGTGGATGTTAGATTGGACCTTACTCATCTAAATGCAGTGTATGGATGGAAAGTCTTACTGTTACAGTCCTTGAAGAAGGCAGGTGTGGAATGATGAACCAGTAAGAGTTGTGTCAAGAACCCAAGTATGAAAAAATATTTACTAGCAGAGGATAGGAAGCACATTTGTTTGCTGAGATTTACCACAAACATGTAAACAGAGTTGAATTTAGAACAAGCTGGTCAGCTGCAGGATGATGGTTCCAGGTTATGAAGATGTAAGTATGTGTGGAAGTTACCTCAGTTTCCCTGACTGCTTTTAAGTGAGGAAAGTATGCTGTGGGGTGTACATACTTGTCTCTCTAGTGAGAGATATTTATGTCTAGTGAGAAATACGAGCAAATGAACCGTAGAGGTCTAAGATAGGACCGAGGAGAACTTGAGGTCAGATATTAACTATTATGAGAATTTTACACAGCATCAGAGCAAAGAGCCTCTGCTAGGCTGGTCACCAAATCCCAACTGGTTTGTTGTCTGTTCCAAACATCTCAGAGAGACAGCTGTCCTCATATGTGCTGTTAGTCTTCTCCAACTCAGAGATTATTTTTGTAGGTGGTGGCTTTGAAAACCAAACAGATGAGGTGTATATTCCATCTGGTCAGACAGGCTTCTTGATGACAAAATCATATGCTTATCAGTAATCTTGATTGGTAAAAATCTTCTGTTTCACTTAGTCCTTCATTTGAGAAGTGTCTTGCATTCTTGTACTTAATTTTCCTTTACAAATTGGGGTGGGGGCAGAAAGGAAGGGAGAAGAGATGGCTCTAGAAAGGGCTTGAGGATTCCAGGAAATGGATAGGCTGGACTTGTTAATGCTTGCGAAATGATTTTTGACTCAGGCTTTCAAATGAAAAAATGAGATATTAGAAAGATGATAGTCTTTTTTCTCTGAGGAAGATGGATTGGTATGACTTAAGATGTCATGTATATGAATGGATGCTATAAAGGGATCATTCTAATGACATGCTGTAAAAGACAACTGTCAGGAATAAATTATTCTTCTCTTCTGATGATATTGATGATAACGCACTCAAATTCCCCATGACACATTTCCTCACCTAAAGTTAAAAGCTTTTCCTAAAATGTTTAATGGGCGCAAAGTTCTTTGTTGTGCATTTCCGACTCCATGAAAAACATCAGGTAGTGGCTTACATAAGAGCAATTTTGCCTGCAATTAGTATGTTTGCATACAAGTACACAGGCTTTGATTAAGCAGGGGAAAGTACTTAAGCGCATGTGTAAGTACCTTTCAGCAGCAGAGCAATGAAACTGAAATATGAAGGAAGAAAGCCTGACTTCAGAAGTAACAGGGCTGATAAGAAGAGCAGTTCTGAGCAGCTGAGTAGATCAGGGCTCCATCAGGGATGGAGGTGAGCTGGGCGTAGCTACCCCCAGGGATACCTATGCAAAAGTCACGTCCTGCCTGTGCAGCCTGAGACCAGTACCACACTTTACTTGTTCTAGGAGCAGCGCTGGGAACAGAGGGAAAGAAAGACAGAAGGCCAAAACCAGGGACCTGTCTGCGAGTATTGACCACCAGCTGTCTTAAGAGCCTAGACATGAGGGCCCTCAGGCTGGAGGAAGCTGATCACCACTGCCCTGCTGCCAGCCCCTCCTCCCTGAACTGCCCATGACTCATATGCAAAGTGTGTGGCTGCTGCTTCCAAGTGGCTCGGTGTGGCTCCAGAGGGAATGTTGTGTCTACCTGTGGGCACCAGTTTGCTCGGAGAAGTCAACAGATCTGCGTGCTTGAACATGCTTGGGGAAAGGACACAATAGGGGGACTGTGGCCATGGTTGACCACATGGTGGGTCATTGCTGAGAGACTGGGGTTCATGGGCAACCCACACTGGGAAAGGGAAGCTAAGGAACATGGCAGGAAACCTTAACCATAGAGTGTTCAAATGAGTTGGACTGCTTCAGCCTTCCATGCCTCACTGGAGGAGTTTTGGTGCACTGAGATTAAAAAAAGGCAAAAGTAAGAGTACTTGAAAGCGGGAAGGGGAAGGACAGGAATTTAAGTAGGTTTTTGCCCAATGATTCCTGGTTTTTTTCCTCCTCACTGTGAACCAGTGGTTGTATGTTTGTGTTGGTAGGCAGCAAATTAAGTCAAGTAAAATTCTCTGACTTGATGTAGTTGTACCTTTGACAGACTGGTACAAGAAGTGATGGGCTAAATTACAGTAAAGGAAATGTACCTTGAGCATTTGAAGTTTTCTGATGGTAAAGGAGGCTGATCACAGCTTGGATTGCTGAGGGAGGCTGTGGAGCCGCTAGAGGATTTAAGAGCAGATTAAATGAACTTCTGTCAAGAACAATTTAGAAGAAGTTGATCCTGCCTTTGGGACGAAAGGCGAATTAGGTGACCCTCTCGAGGTGCTGCTGAGCCCTGTTGCATTTGATTTCTATGACACGGACATGGTCTTGTGTACCCCTGGGAGAAAAGAGGATACTGAGCTTAATTATCGGAAGGCAGTTTCAGTCAGCAGGAGGTGTTTCCTGAGGAGAGATGGCTTGAGACAGAAGGCTGAGGATGTTAAAGAGGTGAAGAGTGCAATTAAATGAGATTATGTAATGCTGTATTTGTAACTAAGTGACAGAAAACGGAATCCTTTTTCATTTAACCTAGTACTGACCATGTGTCTCATAATAGTCTTCCTTTATTCAATGTGTATTAAAAAACTGGATGCTCAAGTGCTCTTTAGGTCACTTTTGGGGCAGGGATATGCTGGCCTAGATGGTATTTACGAATTAGGGAGCCACCAAGGATGCACTCACAGGCTCCTCAGGCTGCAGCTGCTTTAGCCAAAATGATTACCCACTCCAGCTTCAGCTTGACTGTACACACTCTGTCTCAAGCACCTTGCAGCACTCCTGCCAAGGACAAGCATGATTTCATCCTTCTGCCTACCACATTAATGCAGATAGCTATTTTGAGGTTAAGGCCATGTTGGCTTTGAACTGCAGCCTGTAATCAACACCTGGATGGACTTCTGCTTTATTTGCAGGTAACTGAGGTATTATTATTAATTATTAAGCCATTTCTTGTAATATTTAATTATTTCTCTCAATTTTTTTGATGAGCAAGCAGTGCCATTATTGCCTGTAACCAGATAACCATCCTCATTTATCATACTAATTGTGGCTTAATGAGGAAGGACCTGGGACTACAGGAGTTGTCTACCCTAAACAACTTTGTAATGTAGCTTCCTGTGGTAATGAGCATAGGCTGTTATAATTAGGTATGCTAGGTGCTATATTTATCATGAAGCTTAAATGCAATAAAAAATCATCATTTGGTGGCAGGCTTACAGAACACAATGAATTGCCATAGTAAACATGGAAATATGAAAATAGAGTATGAACAGATATAAGATTACTTCCTCTTGTATCGTTTCGCCACACAAGGGATAATTCCTTTTCACTCTAGTGTACATGGAACTGGAAGAAATCACAGCAGAGATGCTGTGCTGACCTGCATATAGCTTTAGCAGGAAGACTGGGTTTTGCTTACTTATGCTGCCCTCCTGGTTCCCTCCCTGACCCAGCAGTATTTCACTGGATGCACTTCTGTAGAGCCTTTGGAAATGCACTGTACCCTTGATAATCTGTGGGTTTTTTTAGAAGGGAGCAGAATACTGGAGCTGAGATCTGACCTATGGATTAAAAGGAAAAATATGGTCCGCTACAAACCAACTGTCTGCCTGCAGACAATTACCTGAGAGATAAATAGATTATACCCTTTTTCTCCTGTTTTTATGTTTCACCATGTAATTAATTCACAAATGTTTTTACACAATACTGTCTATACAGCAGGAAAACACCATCTGAATATTCTGTAGCAATATCTTTGATTCAGTGGATAATTCACTCAATGTTTTGTAGAGTAAGAAAATATACGTGCAACTACAAGTTGTTGTTGAAGTCCTCCAATGAGATGACAGGAGCCAATAATATCTTGCAATTGGAAACAGTGAGAAGTTTAAGTTTTTGGTTTTTTCTCTATGCTCAGTAATTTCCACAATAGCTCTTAAAATGGTGTAGTATTAACTATTTAGTATTAATCAATATTGACAGGAGTATTTATTGGAAGAATAAAGTGTAAACTACAGTAGTTTTTCAAAGCTGTTTTTATAGCACTTGATTGTTTGGAAGATGCAAAGGGAACACTTTGTGAGAAAAACTTCCACACTACTCAAAACAAGCATTAATGAAGATAATTGCAGGTTCAGATCTGTGTTAATCATATGTGCACTAGTCTGTACACATCTGCAAGTTCATTCAGTCCAGTGTTAAGGTGTTGGGAATAAAAAGAAGGAAACATCTCTGTCTAGCATGAAAACTGTAAGAATGATATTGGGGAATGCGAGCTAAGACTAGTTTTCTGTTATTCCTCTCTTATAATGGTACCTTCACTGAACTTCAAAAACTTTCATCATCTCTTTAATTTGCAGATGCAGTCACCCACAAGTTAGAATAACTAACTAGAATTCCACCTATCCTTCCTGATCTTGACTGCAGATTTGCATTTCCGCCTTCTCTGCCACCTTCTTGCAGTGCCGCTGTTGATTTTGGCATGGCACTAATCCAAAACACACTCACAAGGTCTTGAACCACCCCTACCTCGGTTTTGGATGCAGAGGTTACATGTGATGTAAAACAGGACGTCATTCCTGGGGACTGTGCTCCCCTCAGTGCTAGCTGACCAGGAGGAGAAGGGCTTATTTTAGTATATGCACACCTATCTCCAGTGTGTCAGGTTGCCATTCCATTGTAGTTCTGTTCTGGCCTACAGGCTGTTCTTTTTCCTTGTAATAGTTGAAATACGGCATCATTGTAAGGGAGAACAACAGAAAAAAAAAATGTGTCAAGACTGATTCTTGTGAAGAGGTGACATCAGTGTCTGTACAGAAAATGTTTGACCTTGCTTTGTTCAGCTCAGGATTTCATGGCTGATGAGACAGGCACAGGACTCCCCTGGGTGCTCATGCAGGTGGCCATGCAAAATTCCTTTGGAAGCTTGAACTGGGTAAAAAGTGGTATGTTAGTCAGCCCTTTTCCTACTTCCAGCAGAGAAAATAATTCTTGTTTTGGGATACAAAGACCTTTTAGGTGATCCTCTTGAAATCAAGTGAAGCCTGGTTGTTTTCAGGGAACACTGATCAGATGGCAGAATTAGGTTCTTAGCAATGCAGGGAGATATTTTTTGTCTTCACTTCTCTCTCAATAGATTCATCCTCCAGTGTTCTTGTTCAGAGCGCGAGCCTCACTGCTCTGTTTTTATGATGTGTGGCATGTCGGTGAAGCCACACATTGACAATGGTAAAGGTCCTGTTTTGTGCATGACTGACATGTGAAGTTTTGAAACAACGGATTGTGATTGTGAGGACATGAAGGCAATCACAGAATCATAGAATGGTGTGGGTTGTAAGGGTATTATTTAATTCCAGCCTCTGTGCCATGGACAGGGGCTCCTTTCACTAGACCAGGTTCCTCAGAGCTCCATCCAGCCTGGCCTTGAATACCTCCAGAGATGGGGCATCTACAGCTTCTTTGGGCAACCTGTGCCAGTGCCTCACCACCCTCACAGTAAATAATTTCTTTCTGTTATCCAATCTAAACCTACTGTCTTTCAGTTTGAAGCCGTTCCCCCTTCTCCTGTCACTACATGCCCTTGTGAAAAGTCCCTCTCAATCTTTCTTGTAGGCTCTCTTCAGGTACTGGAAGGCTGCAATTAGGTCATGCCAAAGCCTTCTGTTCTCCAGGCTTTCCAATCCCAATTCTCTCAGCCCTTCCTCATGGGAGATGTGCTCCATCCCTCCAATCATCTTGGTGGTCCTCCTCTCGACTCAAGAGGGAGCTCTCTTTCTCTTGTGTTGCCACAGCAGTCTGGGTCATTATTTGGTAGGAACTCGGCCTGGCTCCTCAGCTAAGACCATTTATTCACTATCTGACTGTGGAAGTGACTCAAACCCCATGGGATACGAGGAACATGTGCTCCTAGACCTTGGAAGAAGTGGGGTGACCAGTAATAAGTCACCTGACTGAGAGTTCGTACTGGCATTTAAATATTTTGGGCGTGGAGAGTTTTTTTCTTGCTGCCTTGAGGTCTGGCAAACGTAGTACTCTGCTTTAATCTGAATAAAGGTCTGATAATATTCTGGATATTTGACCTGCATGGTCCTATCATTTTCAAGGCAGCAGTCAGATGAAGGCATGTGATACCTATACTGCACAGGCTGCTGGGTTATACTCTGGAACATCTCAGACTTAGCCAAATCCTTCTGTCAAAACAGCCTATGTGTTTCTGTTTGTGCATTGAGAGCTATGGTTAGCTCTCTGTCTATGCATGTATTACTTTGACATGAATTTTAGAAAAGATAATGCATTTAGATCCCAGGGATGTAGTGCCTGAGTTCTATGATTCAGTTTTAGACTGTAGATTTGGACCATTATCCCTCTGTTTTTTGTTTGGAATATTTTGAAACCTTCTTCTAAAAGTTATGTTCACATTCTCAGGTGTAAGTTACTATTCTCTCTCAATCTAGAGAGATAATAATCAGTCCAGCTCCTTAAAATGGTGTGCTGTAACACATTAGCACACTGAGAACCTAAGTTTCTATTGATTCCATGGAGATACTCTGGTCATTTATTCTCTTGTTTCTTACAAGACTTTTGGTTTCTTTGACCTTTGCTGGTGAATATTGTAATTTATGTGGTGTCCACTCACCACATGTCCTGCTCATACTGTAAAATACATGTCTCTCATCAGTGCTGATGGAAACTCTAGTTCTTGGCTGGGTTCCATAATCGCAAGATAAGAGTAGGCATATTTATTGCATTTAATCTTCAGTGTGATTTTTGTGCTCATAGGAGTAAGTATGTGCTTGTTATCCTTGGAAAGTTTTTGGACAAGTGTTACATTCCTCTGTGAGGGTGAAAGATGGATCTGTATAGAGCTGCTGGAGAGGACTAACAGAGCAATCAGAAAAGTTTCAGGCTGGCAGCACAGCAAAGGCTTCTGTTTCCCAGAGGATGCCCTGCCTTGCTGTGTGCTTCAGCCCTGGCTGGGAGGTCAGTAGCTGTGATTCAATCACAGGGTCTCCCTGGGGACTGCCCAGCTGCTCCTTGTTATCGACCTGTCTTCTCCTGTGCTACTTGCTCTCTCCTCTTGTGTTTGTCCTCTTGGCTTTGGGCTTCTTTGTTGCGTTTTTGTTGGTTTTGCTTGTTGTTTTTTTTCTCTTTTCAAAGCTACTCGCTACTTGTCAAGTATTTTCAAGAAAAGAAAGACAGTGTTTACTGATCTAAATTTTGGGAGTTAGGTTCCACTGGAAAAAATCGAAATATGTTGCCTTGTGTTTCCCTCATAAGAACAGAAGTGTTGTACTGTTCTTTCATTCCTTCACCTAGTCAGCAGATGCACAAATTCAAATGTCAGTACCCAGAGGGAAGAGCAAGTGCCTGGAAATGTGGCAGTGTATGTGAGAAGCATTGTTGGTGAGCAGCCGCTGCTCCCGTAGAACACTGCAATCTTGTAATGCAGTGAAAGAACTGGCTGAGGAGTTCTCCAAACCACTTGAGTTCAGCATCTCTGGGAGTGTTACGGAAGATATGGGGGACACAATAGAAATGTTGTTCTGTCTGTATGTTTATAAATTAACAGGCTGTGCTAGGTAGCTTTAAATTGGCCAGCCTTCTATCAGTTCTCAACAAATCATGAAAAGAACGATAACAATCAATGTAAGCCATAATCTCTTCATTCTAATGAGTGCTATTCAACATGGTTTTATAATAAACAGTTCATTTATTTCTTTGGTATCAGTTTTAATTAAATTACAAATCTGTGAGATAAAGGCAACACTGTTGTCACAAACTCGAGTAAAACAACTGGCTTTTGGCAGAGAAACATTCTGATTAGAAAAATAATTACTGCCAAGAGAAATCAATATACAATTAATAAAATGAGTTAAAATGTAATAATTAAGATGTTTCAATGAGCAAGTTCAGATGCTCTGTTTGAAATGGCTATACTTGTCCTTAGCAAGAGTGGGAGATCAAGAAGATAGGGTGAAGAAGCCCACATCCTTCTCTAAAAATGTTGGGTTTTTTTTTTTAATTTTCACCAGTGTTGAACAAAATAATTGCTGACAAAGCTTCAGAGAACAAGAGGTTAATGAAGTGTAAAGGCAGAAGAGTAATTTAGAAGTATTAGAGTTATCATGGGAGAAGATGGGCTTTCCAGAATGATATGTGAACCACAGCCAGAGCGGGGGGGCAGCCAACAGTGAGCAGCACTTGCTCGCCTGGCCTGTCTGGGCAGATGTGGGCCAATGGCTCAGGGCCCCAGAAGGTGCAGTGACTGCGAGCCTGAGCTGAGCTCCCATTACAGGGTGGTGCTGGAAATGACAAGTGAGGTCCCAGCAAATGTCAGTGGGCTGCGTATTGAATGAAAATATTCAATAAGCTGTGCTATTGCTGTTTTGGCATTAATGAAAGCAGTGCCAGGATACTCAGTGCACTTGTGTTGTTGGCATACTTACATACAAGTATGTTGGCTAGCTGGGAAGAGTTCAGAAGGCAAATACAAGGCTATATTCTGACACTTCATAATAGTCTTTCTTGCAAGAGAGTGAAAAAAGAAATCCAGTTCACTGCAGAGGGCATTTAAAAGTAGACATAGAGCCTGTGTAGCAAGAAGCTGTCTCACAGCAGAAGTCTGATGAATTTGGGACCAAGCTGCTTTTGGCTGGGGTAGAGTTAATTTCCTTCACAGTGGCTGGTTAGGGGTTGTGTATTGGATTTGTGCTGAACACAGGGTTGATAATACAGAGATGTTTTTGTTACTGCTGAGCAGGGCTTACACAGAGCCAAGGCCTTTTCTGCTTTTCATATGGTGATGCTGGTGGAGGGGCTGGGGGCACGGGGGAGGTTGGGAGGAGATACAGCTGGGACAGGTGACCCCAGCTGTCCAAAGGGATGTTCCAAACTGTGTGTCATCATCCGCAGTACAAGGGGAAGTAGAAGAAGGAGGAATGTTTGGAGTGATGGTGTTTGTCTTCCCAAGCCACCAGTACGTGTAATGAGGCCCTGCTCTCCTGTAGAGATGGCTGAACACCTGCCCAACTGCAGGAAGCACTGAATTAATTCCTGGTTTTGCTTTGCTTGTGTGCGTGGCTTTTGCTTTCGCTTTTAAACTGTCTTTATCTCAACCCATGAGGTTCCTCACTTTTTTACCCTTCCAACTGTCTGCCCAGCCCTGCTGGTGGGGGAGTGAGCCAGCGGCTGCGTGGGGTTTGGCTGCTGGCTGGAGTTAAACCATGAAAAGTAGATACACCAGGAATGGACAACTGGAAGCTGAAGCTTGGGAATTGCAGACAAAAGTGCAAGTTTCTAGCAGTGGGGGCTGGAGAAACAACTTACTGGTCCTTAAAAAAATCATGCATTTTCATACTAAAGGCTTTAGGACTCCAGCTTTAATTATGAAATCATCCAGCAGTTCTCATCCTGGCATTATTTGTTTTTTCTCCCAGGTTTCTAAGAGGAAAGCCTATAGCTCCTATATTCTTGCCCATTACCTTGAAATTACACAAAAAAGTGATGCACTCTTCTTGATTATTGATAAATTCACATGCTTTATAAACAAAAAATTATGCAAATTAATTATTCAGGTACCGTGTACTAGCGCATACCTCATCTGTCCAACAACAGAATTAATTTAAAGCTAATACAGTTATATAATTTCTTTTTCTCTGTTGATTACAAATCTAAACTTTTCTCATTTGTTTTCAGTGTAGTGACTCTGTGCAGAAAATTGTAATAATTTTGTTTACCAAAGCGATTTAATTGCCATGGTTTTCACTGTCAGTGTAATTTACATCACTTTTCTATTTTCAAACCATTCAGATGCACTAAAACTTCCCCATTAGTTCCTTGCCATTCTGCTCTGGTTTTCCAACAGGGTGGTGGGGCTATTCTTTTAAAAGTAAATAATGGGGAAAAGCTCATGTATGTGCATCAGCTTCTCCTTCTTACTGGTTTAGGGTGTATGTATGTTCAGCATGTTGGCACCTTCTGCTGTATGAACAGGATAGGAAGCAATTCCATGCAGGACTCGTTGGCAGCTGTTGCTGCTGGTGGCAATGGTACTGTACTTGTGTAATTTACAGCTTGGGAGAAGAGGGTCTCACATTCACGTATGCGGTGATTCACGCCCAAATGAGAACAGATTTCCCAGGGAAGAAAGTGATGCCCTCTTCCATTATTTCATGCCAGTTTTGCAGTATTTTTTACCATCTTTAAAACATTTCTGGCACAAAGCTTATCTGCCAGAAATTTTCAGTCCCTGACCCTGTTGTTTATCTCTCAGATTTACTGCAAGTTTTCTGTGATTAGTATTCCCAGCCTCTGCCTGCTAATACAGCGTCCAGAGTTCAGCAAGCTTCAGCTTTAGCATTTTTTATAAAACTGTGGGACTCTGCAGTAGGCTTGTCCCTTCTGTCTTATCGCAAATATTTATCCCAATTCTCTTCATTAAAAATCTGAGTCATCTTTAGTTGTGTGCTTATAAAAATTCCACTGGAAAAACACATACACACAAACCAACCAAAAAAAAAAATCCCAGTCTTCCAAAGGCATTATAGAAAAGATGTTTTTTCCTAACTAAAAATCAGTTCTTTTGTGTATAACACACTCATTTAATTAAATTATTATTAATGGTAATTGTGTACTTGAGAGGAAAAACAGCTATATAACATAGCAGTTTTTCAATGCTTGCTGTCACTGGGCTTTCCTGGTGTCTCTGTGATTTATTGGAAGGAAGCAATAAGCTTGTGCCATCTCTGGAATATGCTAATTACCCTGTTTGGTTTTGTTTTGCTTGGTTGGTTATTTTTGTTTGATTTTTTTCCTCTCTCCCAAAAAATAACTTCTTTTTAGTAACTTAGACTTTGTCTGAATTAGAGATATAACCAGGCATTTTGCTCTTGCCTTCCTTGATTTGCAACACATGGAAGTCTGCAGTGAGAAGTTGTATAGATCCTGCTGATTCACTCTGGCAGATTCTAATAGTTAACTGCATCCTGTCTGCAAGGGTGTGGGATGATCTCAGCAGGATGTAAACAAAACTGAATTAGGTATCACCAGGCTTGGATAAAGTGACTCTTTTTTGCCTCGGCTTTAAACACCAAAAGAAGTGTGACAAATATGAAGGTTTCTTATATTAGATTTAATAAGGGCAGGTTCACTGCAACACACATTTACAGGACTCTTCATGTCTAGGTTTAAAAAAATAGTTATTAAAGGATATCCTGATCCCATTGAAGACAAGACTACTGCATCCATTAAACCCAGTGTTTGAGCCTTTTGCTCCATAGGGGTACCCATGTAGTCTTACACATCTTCTGGTACTGATCACCAGAGATCTGCTAATTCAGTGACTGGGAATATCAGTGCAGTTGGCTGCAACTGCCATGGAATTATTCAAGACTGTATAAATAGGAAAACAGATCAGAGCATCAGATCTCTGTCTTCTTTACCGTTGGAACTGGTGGTGGAGCTTTTAAATATTTATTAATCTTAATAGACGCAAAAATCTGCAGGTGAACTAGATACCAGATCACTGCATAGCAGCCCCTGCCCAGCTTCTTTGCCTCGTAGTTCTGTGCTGCACAGGCAGGAATTTTTAAATCTGATGTTTGCAATTCACCATTGAGGCTCTGCCACACTACCAATCTATTAAAAAAGTGATGGTAAGAAAGCAAAATTTCCTGTGACTTCTTGTGAATTCTGGGGTTTAAATCACCTTACATTTATGATCATGAACTTTGATGATGGAATGCTTGACTTATTGATCAGCATGAAAGGAAAAAGATATATGCCCCTCAAAATATCCTTTCCATGCACTGAGTTTAAAATTCAGTATGTTGCTGCCCAGTGATGATTTCATCTTTATTGCAGTGAAACTAAGTGAAGTCGTGTTACTCAGTTTAGCTGTGGCCTTTTTTTCCCAGGTGGGTCATGAGAACAACTATACAGTAGCAGCCTTTTGAAAATATTATCTCTTTTCCCTACACCAGAATGTTACAGAGGATTTACTGGATAGTTTTATTTGCTTCAGCAAATACCTGCTGCACTTAAGTCATAAGACACTGAAGAAATACTGCAGTAGAGTTCTTTTTATATCACCAACAATGTAACTGCATTGTCAATTAGTCCTGAAACAGTGCTGAGGCCTTTATGGGAGGGTTGTGAATCATACTGGAATCACTGTTTTGGGATTAATTTCTCTTTTAAATCCCAACAGGGAAAGGATTTCATACACTGAAAATGGATTAAAATGTGTTGTGCTCTTCTGTGATACAAAGAGAGAAGAATTAATTTCCGAAGGGGTTACTGCTGATTTTCTAGAGAATGTCCATGCAAGTGTTGCAAATATATGATGTGGAGCTACATAGCCAACAGTGGGTTTTGGAATAGCTTTGATCCTTTTGCTGTATCTCCAGGACTGGAGATTAGGGTTTGCTAGATGATAGCTCCTGTTATTTGAAATAGCCCAAATTTTTGTAATACTTCAGAATGTATTTTCTTCGCAGCATGGATCAGAAGTGAATTGCCAGAAACTCAGTGGCTAGCACATTTGGGAGTGTTTGGAGAGATCTATGTTCCAGCCCTTATTCTGAATCTCGTCCCTGTGTGACCGGCTACTGTGAAATCTTTTTCTCTCTTCCTTTAGGTTCACAAGAAAATAATGTATTATTTGGGGAGAAAACACTTCATTGAACCTGATGTTTCCCTGTTAGAGGTGGGGCTTTCCAAGCAGTTGCCATTTTTTCATAGAAGAAATTCCAGAAATGTAAGGCTCTGCAAGTTGTTTTCATGGAGCCTCATTATTTGCTCTGTCCCTTGAAACTCTGTCTCCTCAATTCATGTGAATGTGTACAGAAGGGCAGCCTCATTCAGAAGCAAAATTCTGTAATAAAGGCATGTGTGGGAGGAAGCGGATCATTTTCACTGATCTTTTTGTCTCCCTTTATTTTGTTTTCACTCTTTCTTTTGCTATAGCAACGGTGCTGAGTGTTGATGCCATAACATGTTGAAGAGATGATCTGGACATTAACTTAAACTCAGTCCATCCTTATTTCCTGTAGAAAATGGATTGTCACCTGTGAATACTTTTGTAACCTACTCATTGTGTATCTTCTTACATATTTATATATACTCCTTCCTCCTCAATGTATCCTTCTCTATATATCTTACCCATAGGAGGCAGATTTATCATAAGATTTTCACCTATGTGCAGCCAGGTGCACATCATTTTCTGTTTTCAGATGCCTCTCATTAATATTTCAGGTGTAAAAGGTCCCTTCAGGTTGGAATACATCACACCTGGCCAAGGAAAAGTGGTGTTGCATCTTTCAGAAAAGTCTATCAGTTGTTCTTTACTGGGATGGTCCACCTAGTCACAAGTGGTGGACTCTGCTGTTTCAATCTATCATTTCTTGTGTTTCCTTATTAAACAGCCTGTCTTTTCCAAATAAATTGCGACATATCTAAATTTCCATCATGTATAATAGCCCTGATATGGTGTCTATGTCAGTGAAACCTGGCAGAGTGAAATATTGCCCTCCCCCCAGTTTTGACTCTGTTGTCAAGTTTGCATTATATCAGGTCATCTTGGAGCTACTGCAGTAATCCTTCATTCTTATTCTAGCTGTCCACTAGTGGCCTCTTATGTTTCATCAAGTGAAACATTGGAATAACAAGGTGTGCATATTTATAGCCTCATTGTTGATTAAGTATAGTAGCTAGCTTGTGAAGTAGATATTGGGAAATAGGATCTTAAATCAGAGCTCATTTCCCCCCTTCAGCTCAGATGACAAAGGAAATGAGATATTCCTAGAAGTGTTGTCCACAACAAGATATAATAAGGAACAGAAGGTACAGCTATTTGACTATATTAATTAACTCTTTTCCAGAGTTACGCATCTGTCAACTGGTAACTGCAGCAGCTTCTCAACTTCATTACTTTAAGAAGGTATCTTTAAGTAGCATTTTTTTTGGTTAGTTTCATTTTTGTACAGACTCTTTACTTGCAGTGGTACATAGCAAAATGACTTCTTACCAGTCTATGAAATTGCAATTTACCATTCTCCAAAACAATCAAATAAGAAAAATCAACAGAAAACCCTTCAGAGCCTCTGCTAGCAGTGAAGATGGAATGTACTGTAAAAGGAAATTTTACAACATAGCAGTCATTAGACTGTACAAGACATCAGTCTCCTTCATTTGGAGATATATCTATGTAGTTCACAAATTGTCCTTTGGCCTCTTTCTCTGTGTTCTTTAGCCAAAAGACCAGCTAAGATGAATGGATGTTGCAGATGCAATGAATCCTTTGACAAGCGCTTCAGCTTACAGCTACGGAATGGCGTGGAAGTTCCTCATGACCCAGATCCAGGCCAGAACTGTGCCCTTCTGGTATTAGGGTGTGTTGTAACTGTAGGGAGGGCTGTCTAGTGACTGCCTACCGGTGTGAGGATTTGGGGTGAATTGCCCAGCGCATTCCCTTTTCTCTGGGAAGCTGGTGTGATGATGGCCCCAGGGTGCTCCTCAAGGAGTTATTGGACTACCTCTTCATCCATGCTCAAGAAGGTGCACAGTCCCATCCTATTTTGTGTTGCTTGTTGACATTAATATTACATCTCCTGACTCTCTGATGAAAATTCAGGTTTCCCAAAAGCTGTTCTTTTTTTTATGTCTTAAGGCTATTTGCACCTTTCTGAGAAAAGTGTGTGACCATGGAAGGCAGAGACTCTCTGATCACTCTGCAGTCTCGGGCCTCGGTAGAACATTAGTTGTCCTTGTTTGTTCTAGTCCAAGTTACCATTTTTTATCACTGCTTTCTACTATCATGATGCTCACGGTAATCGTGGGCCTAAGGCAGGAGTGGGTGGATTTTCATTTTTCATCTCTGAAGAAAGGCTCAGCATCATGGGTGGGTGGTTTTATACCCCCCTCCAAGGGTCTCTCTTAGTTTAGGTCTCACTTACCTCAGATGACAGTTTTCTCTCTCTATGTCTCCTCAAGAGATTTTGAGGGAAGGCGTCTAATGTGGCTTTACTACTTTGCATTTTCTTTGTTTGCGACCAGAAATAAGAAATTATCTCCTCATTATAAGAAAATAGGAAATCCTGATTTAATCCGTTTGGCACATGTTAATTTAATTATTGTGTGATTGCTTTGTGACAACAGAGTAGCAGTAATACGGCCACACATTGCTGTTTCAGGGTGCGTTTCTTTACGGTCTCCCAGAAACAGATCACCAGTCCCTTTCTCCAGCCCTCCTTTCTGCTCAAAACCTGCCCTGCCCCAAAAAGGGTAGCACAGCTAGTGCACTGCAGATCTAAGAGTGCTTGCTTCAGTTCACAGAGCACTAGTAATAAACAGGCATCCTCTTAAGTTCTCAAGGCTTGAAACTTTTATTTACTCTCCAGGAAACTTCATTTAATATTCTTGTGAAATAAAAAAATAAACCTGAGAGGTGCTTGAACCCCTTTTTGAGGGTGTTGTTTTGAGTATCGGTTACCTTGGCCTGCCTAACCTTTTTCGACAATTGAAACACTTCTACTCTCTTACTGCTTTAGCAACTTGGCGTTATGTTTGGTATAAATATAGAGGATGCAACACCTCCTGATATGGCATGAATAGTTTTCAAGGCCAGGCTTTTCTGTTGTTGGGATGTCTTTTACTGATCAAAAAGTTCTCTTTATTTCGGGTTGGAGCTCATTAACCTGAAGATTCAAAAGGCTGGGATTAAGTTTGTATTTCTGAGATCTGATTAAGAATTGTAACAAATGCAAATGAAATTTCTGCTATGAGACAAATTACTGTAAATCCTCATTTGATTACTGCTGTGCTACAGGTACATACTTTTCTCTGTAAATTAACCCAAATCTATTAGAATTTTTGCTTTTTGGAGTCAGTTGCTTATAGGTAATATCTGTTTTTTAATGGAAGTAAAATTGGATGATTATCCCCAATAATGAATCAGAGAAACCAGGGCAAGTGCTGCCGTGATTGTTCCCATGTTCACTCAGGTCATGTAAATATTTCATAGGAAAAGAGTTGCCTAGAAGGTTGTAGGAGGAACATCCTGTGAGTCGTAAACTCTTAAAGGGATGGCACGACAAGAACCAAAGGAGCTGAGTGAAATCTGAAGGGACAAAAGTAGGTGAGAGGTTTACATCAGCACTGCACATTGAAGTACAAGTAAAAGCAAAGGGACTAAAGTGAATGCTCACATCAGCAAAAAGAGACAAAATATGAAGTGAGGCTGAAAATGAAGCAATATTCATTTTGATTTGGAGCCATGTGTTCTTGATGAACTGAGCACAGAATCTTCTTTCTCACAAGTATGACCTGAAAGATGGTGTTTCTTGTCCTGTCTTCCCAAATAGTAATATGCTGATACTGAGCTCCTTGTAGGGCTTTTTAAAAACGTGTTATCTCTCAGTGGTAGTAATTGCTGCCCCTCTTTGTTTTCAGTATATACTCTGAGACTCAGTCATATCAATGTATGTGGGCTTTGACTGACCTTCATCAGAGCAGCCCTGTTCAACCAAGATCAGACAAAAACTGTTTAAAGAAGAGCGGAAAAGCATAGAGGAGAAAGAAGAAGCACCTCTGGGTTAAGAGGATCTTTTAAACGTGATCTGAGGAAGCTGCTGACATAGGGATGGAGGTTGTGGTCTCAGTAGGGAGGACAAAATGGCTGTGCAGTACTGAGGTTCCTGATGTTTGTTGTCTCATTTCAATAGGTCATCAGCTCATTCACTGTGTATAGGGCAAAATCAGAAAGGAAGTAAAGGCCTATCAAGAGCCCAAAATGCAAAACTCAGTTGATAAAATTGTATCTTGTTTCGGAATGACTCCTCTAATTGTCTTCTGTCTCATCAGGGTAAAAAAAAAATCTCTCCCTTTTTCTTCATTTTAACAAGAGTCAGTATATATATAGACTTTCTATTAAAATTCACTAACTGTGCTATTGCCATTCCTTTTATCTTCTCAGCCAGGTTAATAGGATTCTGTGTGTACTGCAGAACAATAACACTCTTGTCTGGTCAAAAACACATTTTACATCTTCTGGGAGGAAGTAATCCTTACGTAAATATGCTGGTTGCACTGTTCTGTCATTGGGAATTTGCTTGTGTGCTGAAGAAGAAAGGTTCCTAGCTGATTGTTCAGAATTAATTAATGCTTCCGGAATTGTTTTTCATGCTACACTAGTGTAAGAATACTGATATACTGTCACTGCAGTGCTCCCAATTCAGATTCAGTGGCAAAAGTATACTGTAAATAAGTATAATAGAACAAAGATAATTTATGTTGGTAAAAGAACTGTCATATATAACTATATTCCAGGTATTTCTACTGCCACAGTACTGGCCAGGTGACGCATCTTTTCAGAGCCTGGCTCACAAAGAAATGGTGTTGTAGGTCACAGTAGGCATAGTACTTACTACAGTTCATTACAAAAATGCCTAATAAAGAACTTTCTGGGGCTCATCTCTCATTAATCTCATTATCCAGATGTAGGATAGTGATACTTGCAAAGTCTTCTGTGCAAGGGGAGGCAGAAAAGAAGAACCAAAGAAGTGGTAAGAGCTTCCAGTAATCCCCGTTTCAGCTTGAAATTGTCATGCTAGGAGGATCCTTTATGACCTTTTCAGCTACTGAGGCAGAAAATGCCGGCTTGTAACTCCTTCATGCAGGACTTCTGGAACAGTTTGATGGAGCTCATAAACATCTGCTGGACATGTGAACGGTAATTAACAGTTCCAGACATGGCCATCAAGAGTCATGTTCCCATGCACAGTGCATATTTGTTCTGCTGACCTTGTGTGGTCCACTACAAAGAAAGAGGTCATGTCCAGGAGAAGGACTGGTGCCCCCTCCTTGCTCCATATTTGCATGAATAGGTCCAGCTTAGAAGTGGTTGTAACTTGACTCATGTAATCAGAATGACTTCTTCACTGTGCCTATTTAGGTAAACAAAACCTGAGCTAAAGAGTAGGAATTACTGCAACTAAGGAGAAAAACATCTTATATGGAGGTTGGACATTGCTTGGATGCTGAGTCTGAAGAAATAACCTTCACTTGTGCTTTTAACACAGGCTTTTGAGATCACCTTAGATAATGAAACTATGCCTGTATTCTCATCTGCTAATGGGAATAAACCTTACCTTACCCTCCTGCTGTTTTACCTAATCAGATGATAAGCTCTGGGGACAAGACTGTCACTCAAAATAATAAGTATGTTCAAAACCCAGTTTGTAGGTGGATCCACTAAGCCCTAGGGGCCACAGTCACGAAGGGGTTTATATGCCTTTAGCCACTTATTTCTGTGGGAAGTATATTTGTGGGTCTTTGTTGTAGACAATACAGATACACAATAAGTATCAGAAAAAAAATTGCTAGGCTATTTAAAAGATTATGTTGGAAAGGAAAAAAGGGACAGCAGAAAGAAAGACAGCAAAAAAAAGAACCCTGAAAGAATAAAGTTAAAAAAAAAAAAAGTCGCAATATGTATGTTTTAAACTTTTTTGTGTTAAAGATCAAACAGACTATTCAGTAACTTGCAAAACAAGCAATGCTTAAACTGCATTGAAGGTTCAGAAGCTAGTAGAATTGTTTCATTCATTTCTTTCATTCTTTCTTTTGTGATGAAGAGCACTAAATATGTGTTATTCTAGGATAAGAAGATGATCCAGACCATGGAATATAAGAGTAGTATTAGTATGAGGAGGTTTTTTTGCTCCTGCTGTTCTAATTTTGGGGTGAAACCTAAGCCCAGATCCTAATCATGTGCAGTGATTAAGATCTTGCTAAGAAGTGCATTGACTATATAGAAAAGCTCAAGCTTCGAGTTTGAGCATGACAGTGAAGGTGCAGAAGATCTTAGAGAATGGAGTCTTTTTCTTTTAAAGGTCTCTGTCATTGATGTGACTGAGGCAGAAAATCCACTCTGATAAAGCAAAATTCTTCATAGCCAGAAAGGATTGGACTGAACTTCCCCCTCTGAATGGGAAAGCAGGGGAGAGCAAACATGATGGAAATACCCTGCCCAACTGATGCTCTCGTGTCCTGCTGAGCTGGAGGAACAACTCAAATCTGTGACAGTACCTGTCTCTCATGCCTTGCTTCCACTCTGGCCCTCACTTGCCTCTAAAATAGTATTGTGGAGGAGGAAACAGAGGGACAGAGTCCCAGTGCTTGGCCCTTATCTCCCCCACAGGTAAGACTCAGACCAGAGAGAGGAAGGAAGGGAACTGTTCCACTGTGGGTATAGACTCCGATGAGTATAGACTAACATGTGAGGACAGCCATGTTATTGCTTGTGGGGTTTGGTTCTTGGTGCTGGAGAGGACAGGGACACTAGTGAAGTCAGCTGCTGCAGGACTTTGCCTGTGATACATTGACAGAGAATTTAAACTGGAAACCTCAGGAGAGATACACAGTTATTTTTCTGTCAGCCAAGATTCTGCAAATTGATTTCTGGCTCTGTTTGTTTGATTCTCTCTAGCTAGATATTAGTTGTTTTTACTTACTGCCACTGGCCTCACCTTTTTGTTAACGGGTAGGAATTTAAAGGGGTGTCCTGATGGTGAGAAGACATAAATGTAACACTCTTGTGGGGAACTAGGAATACAATTCTTCCTGTCTTTCATGAGAATTTTTCTTTCTGTTTGAATCCTAAAAGCACCTTCTCCTCCCATCACTGCAAGGGTTAGATCTGAATTTTTGTTTGAATAAAGCTGCCAAATCAAGTGTTCAAAACCTGTGTAAAAACCACACAAAGAAACTGCTGTGCTGTAGTAATATTGGAAACAAAAGCCATTCTCTCATTTCATTTAACACCATGGATCAGCAAAGAGGGAATTAAAGGTATTCTGATTGCTATTTGATTTTGTATCTCCCAAGAAAATTAATTAAATTAGTGTTTTGTTTAATAATACTTAATGGAAAAAAGCCCAAACTCAAGGGATTTTTTGGATTGTTTAACCATCCAGGTCTGGAAATCCTAGTGAATCACCTCTGAAGTCAAAAGGAGGTGTTGCAGAAGCAGACTTTATGCAGAATGGAAGAAAGGCAGTTCTTCATTTTCTTGTGTGATAATTCAGTTTTGAAAGATTGCTTTATGCTAAAAATGCAAGTAGTAGATTTGCACTGTAATCTTTTCAGTATCTCCATCCCTTTCTATGATGACGGTAGTTACCTATTTAGGTCTCTGTGGTAATTATTGCTGTATTGTACTGCTGCAGTTCAATGAAGCTGTGACCGGATGCACAGGGTCCCTTGCTTTATGTTCATGCAACACATCATGGCTGTGGAAGTCTGACACTGCTGAACAACTTTTATTTCGAAATGCATCGTAGAAAATGTCACATTTGCAGATAAAGAGTGAACATTCCTATCTATGCAGGCAGAACTGATTTTCTCCCTCCACATAAATATCACAGTTCCTTGGGAAACTGTCTTTTATTGATGGATCCGAAAATAGCCTCCTTAAACCTTTCAGTCAGACTTAAGCCTCTCAGAATGGTCTGATGTCAGATCTACAAAAGTTATGTTGCCTAAATTATAAGCTTGATTTACTTTTTAGATGTATGAATTCAAATGTGTTCTTTGCAAATCCTAGCAATTTTGGTGTAATCAGAAGAGATTACATGCAATTTCATTGTCACTGAAACGAACATCCACAAGGCTGCAAAGCACAGGCAAGACAGCGTTCTTTTCTGTAGGAATAATAGCCCACTGTCTGAAATAGATGTAAGATTTCTGTGATATATTGGGCTGTCCAGTGGTGCCTCAGGTAACATCAGTTTTATGCATGCAGCCAAGGTTCCAAGTCTTCCCCGCTCTGTTTCTTTCTGTTTGTGATTTTCCTCCATTAACTAATCACTTTCTGGTTATGTTTTTGACTTTGCTGGGAATCCAGTCAAGGAATCGGTTCAGATCCTGTTCTTCTGGGAGCTTCTATAAAAGAGTAACTGCAGTAGTGATGAAATACGACTAAATATTAAAAATACTTTATTTTAATGATGCAGTTTTATAAACTTATTTTGCAGTTACTGCATTTTTCAGTAATTCCTAGATTTTTTCCAGTCTCAGTGTAACAGAGCACAAAGTGCCAAAGGAGGTTGACAGCAGATTTTTCACACAAAATATTTTTGTGACCTATAAAATGCAGGTTTGGGTCTTCTGATTTACTTAAGCATTCTGCTTTTCTTTCTTGCACATGAATCTTTGAAAAATGATTGTTCACCTTTTTGTGTGTGTGTAATGGTATGTGCAAAAATGGCTGAAAGCAATGCTGGAAATAGATATTACAAGGGGATGGTGCTGGAGCTTTTTTCCACTTGAGTAGAAGCATTTTTTTGGTGATGGAAGGATGGAGGGGTCTGCTTTTGTTGTGATTCTCTCTCGATGCAAATGAGATACTAGTTAAAGAATGCAAGACAAAATGTCTTTGCTTTACCCACAGCTCAAGCTTCCCAGTTTCCAGAAATCTTCAAAGATGGATCTGGTAGGGCAGATGTTTCTGCTAATGACTTCAAAGCAAGTGCTATTGGATTCCTTTAGAGCAGTTAGACCCTGGGTCTGGGATTGTGCCTCACTGGATCCCCCCACAGGGTGAATGCCATATCAGTACCAGTTCAGTGTTTTGCTGCATTTTCAGGTGCAAAGTGTGCTTTCAGTGCTGTTTGATCCCCACAACAAAACCTGAACATTGCCGTGTCTGTCCTTAGAAGTTTACGCTTGTATGAAACACTGCAGTGGTTATAAATGTGTGGGAAACTGACATTACTGTCCTTGGAAATATAAATTAATCAGTTTTCTAAGAGTTTCATACTGCCATATATATGCATATTTTGCAAGATTTTTTTGGAGCAAATTCCAAAATGGATACCACATAGCGTAAAATCTACTTGAAAAGTTGATCTTACTGAAGAAATAATTTTTTGCAGTAATTACAAGTTCCTTACTTTCCTTTAAATGTTTGAAAGATACTATCAACTGAACTCTTAATAGTTTTATCTTTATTAAATTTTGTAACAATATGTAAAAAAAGGAGTCATTCAAACTATTTCCAATGAGTCTGCAGTTTATTATAAAATCTATAATAATGTAATTTGAGTTTCACCCAGCTTCTAAATGCTGTGAGCAAATTCTTTCCCATATTGAAAGACCTGCTGTCAAGATTGAAGAGGCTGCAGCAAAGAATTGTATAAGTGCTTAGGACTGTGAGGATATGAGTTATGAAGACAGATTAGACAGACCTAGCTACAGGCTGTAGTATATTAGACAGCGTAGATAAATTGAGGCTAAGAGGGCATCTCGCAGTGGGATGAAATATACTGAAGGAATGCTATAGATTGATACCTCTCCGTGGTATAAGACTAGTTGCTTCAAAAATGTGAGGTCACATACCATGAAGTTGACAAGTATACTTGGAAACTTGTAGACAAGGCATTGAAGTGAAGCATTTGAGTTCAAATAATGGAAGACTGTAGCAAACCATATGCATTAGCAATAAATAGAAATTATTTCAAGAGTAAATTGGATTATGCAACCTGAAAAAGAGTAATAAAAACATGGTTTCAGGTGAAGAAGAAGGCAAGGACTGGGATAAAATAACCAAGATATAAACAGAACCTCTCCTGAAGAAAATACATTTTCCCCCTAATAATTAAGAGATCTACCTTCCACCTTGCCTTGCTGACCTTGTGCAGTTTCTGCTCATGTTTCAATCAATTTGGATGTCCTTCTGCTGTTAAAGCTTAGGGCTCCCCCAAGGTATGTAAAGTAACTCAAAAGGATTGTGGGTTGCAAAGGTTTTTGAAGTACTTTTATTTTTAATTTGCTGCTATGCAGTAGTAGCACGTACACATATCTTAGACCCAAATGAAATTGTACCCTTTTGTCTCTTTACTAAGGTTAGCTCACATGCCTCGAAGTAGAAGGCTTTGTGTTCCCCATTTGGTGCTTTATAGAATTTCAAATTATAGTTATTTGTAGAAAAGGCTGCTTCTATTGTATCATAAGAGTGATTTTTTTTCTGTATCTCACTAACTTTGTTAAAACAAGCATTGAATTTTAACTTCTGCTGTACTGACCTCTGTGTGGTTTAAAAAAGTTCATCTTACCAGTTGTACTCATGGTGCAGAACTAAAAAGTAGCTGTTTCTTGTCAGTAAATGGAATTTTCTTCCCTTGGGGGTGTCCAGCTGTAGGATTGACTTATGCTGCTTGTTGTGACCTCAGCCTGCATTAGCAGGGTAAGACATACCTGTGGTGTGGTGTGATAGGATGGGAGCTGGGAGGTGACAGCAGGAGGTGTTCTCTGGCTCCACCCTGAGTGTGGTGGGTTATAATGCCGTGCCCAGCTGGATGCCCACCCAGCCACTCCCTCCCTGCCTTGCTCAACAGGACAGGGGTAGGAAATCAGATGAGAAAGCTCCTGGGTGGATATGAAGACAGGAAGATTGCTCACCAGTTATCATTACAGCCAAAACTGACATGACTTGAGGGAAATTAATTTGATTTATCGATAATTAAAGCAGATTTGGGTAATGAGAAACAAATACAAGATTAAAACACTTGCCCTCTTCCCAGCGTTTTCCAGGCTCAAATTCACTCCTTCATTCCTGCCTGGAACCTGCTGTGCCTGGCTTGAGGAAGCCCTGGATGTTCCTCAAAGATGTTGCCCCTGACAGTACCTGGGTACCTGCACCCCATACCCTGAGATATATGAGTCTTTCTTTTTTTAAAGGAAGCTTAAAAATTTTTTTTGACAATTTATCTTTTTATTTTCTGCAGACTATTTTTGGAGACATTCCTTTATTTCCTTTAGAATCAACCATAGTTGAAATCTTGATGAAATCAGCCCAAAAGAAAATCCTTTTCTCTGTCAAAACAGTCTTTTAAAGTGAAATGATACTTAAAGACTTTAGTTTTGAATACACATTAAGGAAAACATTGCTATCACTTTCCTCATTTCATTGGAGAGGTGACCCTAGTTGATCTGGCTTTTTTTCTTTTTTTTAAATAAATTAGTTGCTTAAGCACTGCCAGATAACTAATTAAGTTCCCAATTATTATGAATATTCTATCCTCTGATGGCTTCTTATACTAGTAAATAGTTCTCACAAGGTCATTGTTTCCACCTGGCATATAAAAATTTTTCCCTGTTTTTTTAAGGAATGATAGTAGGAAATTGGCATCTTACATTGCCTTCTTGCACTTAGATTAAAAAATATCTATTTAGGAAACTTTAATAAAACCATAGTGGTCACACTGCCCTCATGTTGATGTGAACAATATGATCACACTGGAGAATAATCCTGCTGACAATTCACCTATGACAAATTTTACAGCTAGCCCAAAATCGTGCATAGAAGGGAATCTCTGTGTTCCCCCCTAAGAATACAGTAAAAATGAATGAGAAGTTTTCATATTGAACTTATAAAGCCAAAGTTTGTCACCGGTCCTATAACACAATCTTCTTACCCTGGTGTGTCCTGTTAAGACGCTGTACCTGCTCTTTTTCCCAGAAAGAAGCATTTCATTTCTTTTCTTTCAGCTAAGCCTGGAGTGCAGAGCACAGCAGCTGTGGTCCAAAGATAGTAGACTTACAGGTGTGTGTTTTGCAAATGTGGAAAATGAAGTTCAGCCAGAGATGTTTCCTTCCGTTACCTTAGAACTTGCTACGCCAGTAACAGGAGCAGCCTCCAAATTTCTTTTCTCTGTTTTTTATTTTCTTTCCTTTTTTCCCCCCCTTTCTTTAACTATGATTTGGTTAATATTGAACCAAATATAAGGGATTCTTCCACTTAGCCATTCCAGGCATTCTCCCGATGTAAGATCCTGTAATATAAAAGTCAAGTTTATCTCTTGGCAGAATATTAATGTTAACATTAACACATTTTCACTTGCATTTTCAACACCTTCATCTCAATGGACAACCAGATCTGCAGAGTAGCCTTTATCCTCCCTCCCACCAGTCTGAATGAAGCAATCTCTGTTTAAAAAAAAAAAAAAGTTTTTTTCTGTTTTCTTCAAGTGTATTCTCATCTTACTTGTATATAGGATGTGATTTTAAAAAAATTAGGTAAGGAACGTAGAGCTAGAAACAAAACTTCAAAGCATTGGGGCAAATATGGAAAATATAGAGCTTATTTGAGAGATACTAGAAGTTTGTTTGAGGAAAAATACTGCCAAGACATCTTTCCAAATTCGTTTTGTGTGACTGTGACAAATTACAGTCTTTTTGCTGTAATACAATATGGAAATTTGCAACTGCATCAACATAGTATCTAGAAGAATTTACATACCCCTTCATCCACACATGTCCACTGTCAGTTCCTCAGATTGGTTGATATTTAGAGTTTTATGTGAGGTCTGAATTTTTGGAGAAGGGGTGACTCAAATACGTAGGTTATACACAAAGTAAAATTCTCAAATTGTTATTTGTCAAACACACAGTTTTAGTATAGAAGTCCGGAGTCAAAATTTTCCAGCTTGGCTGCCTAACAACAAGCCCTGCTTTTCAAAACTGTCTAATTTCAGCCTAGTTTTCTGTTGTTTGCCCTGAGACTGAAGTATTGGGGTTTCTCTTCAGTGCTGCCTTTATACCATGGTGCTTCTCAAGTGAATATACTTTCCTAAGTGTGGAGACTGAACTTCACCGAGAGCTGGATGCCTCTATTCCAATGGCATTGAAAGGGAGGCTCCAGCCTCGTCAGGGATACTGTTGTGCCCCCTTCTTGGGCAACACTAATGTGAGAGAGGATCTGTGTAAGTGTGTTGACTCAGAAAAATCCTCCTGCTCCCTATCTGGGATGAGAAGGCTCCTTCCATTCTGTAAAACATCAGCTTTCCCCATAAGTGATATTCATTTACACTCAAGCAAATCCTCCCACCTCTGGGCTCTTTGCGAGACTGTCATGAGAGAAGAGTCACTGCAGACCTCCCACACAGAAGTGAGAGCGAGCGAGTCTTGTCTCTGGCTTGACTTGACTTTTGGGGTGCTTGGTGACCAGGAAGAGAGCTTGTGAGGATGGAGCCCAAGCTAGGGGTACATTCTTTAGTGGAGTACAGTCTGTGGAATTAAGTCAAGCCTCTATGTGAAAATCAATTATTTTTTCCCAGAGTGAGAAGCTTAGGCAGAATACATCTGAGCCGTGACGAGAGCTGTGACTGATAATGCTGCTCAGCACCTCAAAGTATAGGTCTTCTGTACAACAGGTTCCATGCTGCATGTGTTGTTTCATCTGCTATGAGTTATGCAGTTACATGCCTGTTAAAGCTCTTCTTGTTTCCACTTCTGTAATTTAGACTTCATTTTTTTCCAGTTAGGAGGCCAAGTCTCCTTTGAGTCAGAATAACTCGTTAATATGGAAAAAAGACTCCATTTGTTTTGAATATGAGCATGATTTTGATTGTTCCCTGGTAAAATGCTGTAATTAAAAAAACCCCCCAAACAACAACAAGTGAAACAGCAAAGCACCTACATGATAATGTCCTTTCCCAAGCCTATACAGCCCCTGGCTGGAAGGCAAAATTTAGGTACTTGGTTTATAAATTGCTATAGCTAAGACAATAATACATCATTCTCTGCTATCACATAGCAGAGACAAATCAGATAATGCAGATAAAATCTTTCTGCAGCTTAAAGTGACTGAAAAGCAGAGATAAATTGCAATCTCAAAATCAGTGGCAATACAAACAAGAGAGGAACCTCCTACTAAGATGAATATAATTGCATCTTGATTTCTAAGGCTCTTAGGTTTGTAATTCCTAGAAAAAATAAACAGGTTTCATCTAAAGCTATTTTTAGTGTATACAGGTGTATTTTGGTGATGGTAGGAACTGTTGGTATGTCAAAGGTAATTTTTGATGGCAAGATATTGAAAGAGATCACCAAATTGTATATATTATCACATTTGATGATGAGCATCTCTAAGCCCAAACTAACATAAATTAAATGTGTATCACATTTTTCTGCACCCTGGGGAAGTGCAGAACACAGTCATGCAGTGATTACACTTCCACCAGCATGCCATTAACAACTCCAGATGGCAGCACTTTAGCTGCAAACATCTCCAGGTGTAATGGAAAGGCTAAAAATAACTAAACAGCAAGGCATGACCTAGTGACAGCGTAATTTGCAAAAGGAATGAAGAGACAACAGGACTGTTTAACTGTAGACATCTGAAAGAAATGGCTTAAGCCGTGAACAGATTCATGTAAATACAAAATTTTCTTAAGGAAAGTCATATGCAAGATCTGTTTTTTCTTACTGCATAACTTATCATGAAGATGAAAAGTGTATGTTCATTCAAGTGCAAGCTTATATGTATAACCTGGTAGGAAAACACTAAATTCCACTCAGAAAGAGATGAACCTTCTTCATTTAAGGCTTACTGTCATCCTGATAAGAAGGCAGAGGAATCTATATTTGCCTTCAGCAGATTTGTTCTCTGGTTGGTTGATTGGTTAGTTTATTTGTTTTAAGACAAGATACTGGAATTTAAATATATGCCTTAGGAAGCAATGTTATTTTCATTTTTTGCTTATTGCCCACAAAGTGCCCTGGGACATCTTAAATAATTACCATCCATTTAAGACTGAATTTTATAGGATAATTTTATTTGCTATGTCACTTATGTGCTAACAATCCTTGTATCTGTGGGCATGAAATGGATGGACTGCTGTTGGCTCTAAATAAAGGGAGTGGTTTCTGTCAAATACATCTTGTATCATGTTCAGAAAAGTTACCAAGCCTAGAACAGAGGTGAGGGTGCTACCAGGACCGAAGTGAATGACAGATGCAAAGCTCTTTCTGTGAGAAACTGTTATGACTTATTTAAAGTTCAGGTAAATCAATCAGAAGTTACTGCTTCCCAGTTTTCCTTTGCCAGTAGATGTGGCTGCATGGTGAAGAGCTCCTTCTGAGGAAAAAAATAGTATCTTGAAGACTGTCCTGTTTTCTTTAATAGTCTATAAGTTTGCAATCTATTTTAGCACTAACATAACCTTACAGGCTTAGCTGGACAGATTTCTTTTTACTGCAGCTGATAAAACTTGGGTGTCTTTAAATTGTCAGTGGTGATTTTATTAGTGTGTTTCAGTTCAGAACTGTTCATGGTCTACAAGGGTCATACACAGTATGATGGAAACAGTCTTGAACATCCCTAGGAACAAACACAGAGAAACGTTACTATTATTGCTGGAACACTGAGGGGGGTCAGACAAGTCTGGTTCCACAGTCTGAAAGCACAGAAAGTTCCTGAACTGTGTGTTGTCCATTGCCCCCAATATGCTGTAGCTGTGCTGCAGACCTGTCTCTTGTGAATTTTGCATTAATCATTTTGTTTCCTGCTGTTGCCATCATCCCTCCCTCTACCACATGTCCCAAAAGGAAGGTCTCCTTGCTTCCCTCTGTCAGTATCAGAGCTAAAAGTAATCTTTTCTCTCCTCAAGCTGAAGGGATTGGTTCCTGCAGTGCCTTGCCCAACCATCTTGTGACCCCCCCACACTAGATGAAAGCAAGGCTGGCATGCTCACACTAGAATTACCAACGTGCCTCATGGTCAACATGCCTGTGTAGGTGGAGAAAAGGAGGAGAAACTTATGTCTGTCAATAACCTGAGGTGCGTAAGATCAACTTCTTGAGACAATGGGGAACAGTCATTGTGTAACATCCAAAAGATGAGGCTAGCATTTATTTCTTCCTTGTCTGTCACTTGATTGCGGCTTTTGAAATAGTCAGGCAAAAGAGATATCATTCATGATATCACCATTCTAAAAATTAAAAAAAGGCTCACTAAAAATGTGATTTTCTGTTCTGAGCACTGGCAAGGCAGAAAAGTGACTTCTGCTGATAAAAAACACCTTAGATAAAAAATCCAGACTTGCAAGACCTGTACATCCCCTGCCTGAGGCCCAAGAATGCCATGAACTCCCGTTCGTTTCTGTCTGAGCTAAAAAATCAGGAAAACCTTGCTAAATTAAGTGGAGTTTAGGGCTTATGAGGTTTATGGTTCAGACTCAAAAGATAAATCAGGCAAACATCAACACTTTGTCTGCTTATCCAAATTAACCCTCATAACTTCTGAAATTTGTTCATGGCTCATTTTCCCAATGCAGGAAGGGAAGTTAATGAAACACTTGCGTATATTAATCTCACTTCCAGTTTGACATATGTGGATAGCTAATACAATTTTAAAGATGCAATAGTCCAAGCACACTGCTGTGATAGGCAAATATTTATACATAATCATCTTGTTATATTAAGGAGTTTATTATTCAAATATGTTCTGCCTTTTGGAGTATAATAACTTTTTAACTATCCAAAAGCAAAATCAAATGTGATGACCTTTAAAAGATCTTTCTGTGAATGAATGTTCTGGTACCAGAAAAATTTGTTGTTTGGGATTTATTTGTTGTGAAGTACTGTGTCTTTACTGGATATTGAATGCCTTCATCTCTGCAGAGGCATTTCTATTTGGAGTTCCATCCATGACTGCCTTCCCTGTCATAGCCACAAGCCTATATAGAGGAAGATGTTTATCATTTTCCATTTAGAAATTAGTATTCTGGTCCCTCTGCAGTGCATATAAAATGCTCATTATGCTGGAGTTTCACCGAAGTAGAAGTGATTGTACCAAGGGAGGAATTTCTCTCAATCAGGTTTGAAGTGCATGCCTCAGGGATGGGGGCATCATCTTCCTTTCTTGCACACAGTCACTCTTCTTATATCAACACCAATTACGAGGTAAGGTTCAAAGCTTGCCTGTGAGTTTGTTCATATTCAAGCCTGCTGAGAACAACCTGTCCCTTCTTCTCAGCAGACTCTCTTCCTGCATTAGAATTCCCTTTCCTTTTTATATCTATATAAAATATACAGAAACTATCTCTTTTGGCCAAGGACTTTGAAAAGCCATGAGTTCTGGTTAGTTCTTAATAGCCTTTTGAGGTATTCGTCTGAAAATAATCTTCTCTTTTTGATTAGACTGTAGACTTTTTGGAGTTTGTGTTCTGCTATGAAAAATTTTAAATGGGGAGCATTGTCTTTTGCTTAATGTGCATAAAAATTGGGGGAAAAGTTCTTGCATGCAATAACCTATTTCTCTTCAGGAAAAGTGGGAGTGGATTAAAAATTTGCTCTGAGCATCTGAATGAAGACTAGGGTTGCTGGAACTATTTTGACCTCTAACCTTTTCTCTCTGATACAAGCGCTCAGGAGGGTGCCTGCATTTGGGGCCCCTTTGGTTCAGGTATTTTTAAGCTGAAAATGATAATGTACAGAAGGTTACACTGAGGAAAACTAAGGTAGGCTGTCAATGCAGGCTTGCGTTTTGTGGCTGAACGATGATAATCTTATTTCCGCAGGAAACAAAAGAAGTCTGTCTCTGTTGGAGCACAAGCTATCTCAATCAGCATATTTGTTTCTTTATATCCTCAGTTACTTTTTTGTGCTGTTTCACCTTGAGTTTATCTTGTTAGGAAACTCCTGGTAACCTTCTGTGATAAAGGCGATCACATATTAATCAACAGATGCCTAATTTTGTGCATGAAGTTGCACACTGTTATGGAACTGTGCCTGGGAACCTTGCTAGGAACCTCAGGAGGAGAGGGGTCTGTGAAAGGCTATCATGGTACAGTGCTATGCTGTAGTCCAGCAAAAGTATATAAAAAGTTGGGTGCTCATCTGTGAAAAACTTTGATTTTGTGAAAATCACCCAGATCTTTAGCAACTGGAAAATGTTCTTAAAATAGCCTCTTGCTTCTTTTCTAATTCAGTGGCTTTAATATAAAATGACTGTAACAAACCGAACCGAACTGTAAAAGTGCTGTCCTCCACTTCTGATTTCTGCACTGTTACTGATTTACATTATTCTATAGCGCTAGTGTCTGGCAGAATCACAAGGTGACACACCTATCTGACAAAATGTGCCCACAGCTTAACACTTCCATTTATCTTAGGAAAAGACTCAACCCTGAGTGCTCTGAAATTCAGTCAGGTTTAAGAGGAAAACATGTTATTTAGTAGAAGTTTGAGAGGAAGAGTGAATTGAAGGGAGCTCAACTGCTTTTACAAGTTGGCTAGACTTCTTGAAGTTTTGTTGCCAGAATAAAAATTTCATTGAGCAATGGGAGAATATCTTCCCTCTTTGAGCTGCATGTAAACTATCTTACTGCACATAAGGAGACACTGCTTTCTTTATTTGACACCACTACTATATTAGATTTCATGCTTGCAAACATCATTTCAAAAGAGATGAGGATAGAGGATTTGTTCAAGACCCAGTAGGAGTCTTGCTGAAAAATGAATGCAAAATTAGCATTAAAGTTTCTCGAGTCATCAGTATTTCTTTGTTTTCCCTGTATATTTTCTTCTTACTCCTTCTATAAAAGTCCATACTCAGTAGTTTATTCAGAATCTATCCAGTTGGATAATTTTCTGTCCGATGGTGGAGCCAACCTGTTTCTCTTTATAGATCCACTGTTGTTGCATCACTCTGCTTACTAAGGTGGACATTTAAATGATCTGTAGGGAAACAGAAGTTTGCAACAATTCCAACACCTTCATGGTTCACCAGGAAGTTGAGTTAAAAAGTAAGCTGCACTCATTAAGAGACCAACCCAGAGCCAGAACTGAATCTGTGCCAGGCAGCAGTGCTGCTTACAGGGCCCCAGAACTGGTGGTGCTCAAGGCCAGATTGGATGGGGCTTTGAACAACCTCATCTAGTGGTATGTGTCCCTGCCCATGGTAGGGAGGTTGGACTATGGGATCTTCAAAAGTCCCTTCCAACCCAATCTGTTCTGTGAATATTTGATTCTATGATCTTGGTTGGGGAGCAAAGAGGGAAAGCCCTGGCAAGCTGGGCTTTCCTTGGGTGCTGTCAGGGAAAGGGTATTCCTGGAGGTCTTAGGACTGCTCTTAGGAAGATCTCCTCTGCCTTTCTGCCCACTCTTCTCCAGCAATACCAGCTTTCCTATGCATGTCTTCCTCGGGCTCACGAGCCATCCTACAAGGCCATGTGTTTTGCTGGCTGGAGCAATCTGCCCCCTCAGATACACTAGGCAGTAGAAACACTGTTCTCATGCCTAGAGCTGGCTCTGTCACCAGCACAGTAGTGAGGAAGGAAGGCTGTGCAAAACAGAAAACATAAATCAGCATTACTCAAGACCAGCCCTCTGAAAACAGCCCAAACAGTAACCAGCAAATCCAGTTTGGACACACTGCTTCTCGTCAGTCACCAAATACTCAGCTTTGGAGAGAGATTATGCCTCACTATCTAATCCTTGGCCTAAAGCTATGTAAATAATACCCTGTGTTGTCAGGGCCCTGAGGATACCCTCAGTCTCGCCTGTGCCAACCGAGCCCCCTCAGGGCTCTCAGTCCCCTGACCAGGGCTCGGGACTCCACTCCAGCAGGGGTGCTGCAGCAGGGCCGTTCTCCAGCTCTCCGCAGCCCTGCCCGGCCATGGGCCCTGAGCCAGGCACAGCTGCAGCTCCACATCCCAGCCCAGCCTCAGGCCATTCCTGTTCCTGGCCCTATGGTGCTGGGGCTGCCCCGTTATCCCACGGCTGCCCCACTCCTGTCTGGGCTGGGCCAGGCTGCAGGCCCTGCCCTGCTGTCCCCGGCATGGGGAGCCCTCCATGGTCCTGGCTGACTGGGAGCCCCTGGTGCCCTCACAGATGCCATTGACAGCTCTCCCATAAGTGAATATTGAGGTACTGTGAGTTTTTAAAACATTTCATCATCGAGTGACAGAACTGTTGGGGTTGGAAGGGACCTCTGGAGATAATCCTGTCCAACTCCCTGCCAAGGCAGGGTTGCCTAGAGCAAGTGGCACAGGAATGTGTCCAGGTGGGTTTTGAATGTCTCCACAGAGGGAGACTCCACAACTTCCCTTGGCAGCCTGTTCCAGTGCTCTGCCACCCTCAATGTAAAGAAGTTCTTCCTCATGTTGAGGTGGAATTTCCTGTATTTTAGTTTATGGTCTTTGCTCCTCATCCTGTTCCTGGGCACCACTGAAGAGAGTCTGGCACCATCCTCTTGGCACCCACCTTTGAGATACTTCTATGCATTAATGACATCCCCTCTCAGTCTTCTCCAGAATGAACAGACCCAGCTCCCTCAGTCTCTCCTAATAAGTGAGATGCTCCAGACCCCTAATCATCTTGGTAACTTCTAGATTTTCAAGACTTTGGTGAATTATATTCCCCAACTCTGCAGCAAGAATCTCACAGGAAAGAGTGTGTCTCCTCTGACCACATCGAGACCCCAAGGGGACACATTCATCAGGCCTGACCAGTGCCAGGCTGCAGGAAGACTCTACAATTCATCTTAGGAAGAACAGAAACTGAGGGACAGTAACAGTGCCAAAAGAGCAGAAGTGCCTGCAAAATGCAGATTTGAATACGAAAATGTTGAGCTTATCTTGGGCTGCCTAGCCTTATTCTTGTAGAATAAAAAAAAAGCCTAGATGAAAAAATCATTTTGCAATCAGAATTGTGAGAGAGGAAGGAAAGAGATAAAGTTTGTGTAGGGAAGAAATAAAAGCCTGGTGTCCACTGGGTACCCTGAAATGTGCATTCTAAGTATTTAATGTTTTTCTTTAATATTTTAAAATAAATAAATCAATAAATAAACAGATACAAAATGTTGCCACTGATTGATTTACTCATGAGACTTCTTTGTTTTACTTTCTGATCACTCCCTTAGTGCTTACATAAACAGCTTGAAGGTTTGCTTTTGGTATTTTACCTTGTGGTCATGTTTAGAAGCTGCTCCATCAAAACAAGATTTTATTATTTTCAGAGGTTTATGAAGCAAAGAATTGGAATAGCTGGGAACATACAAAATAGTCTAATGTCACTCAGTAGTTCAGTTATAAACCTGAAATATGTAAAGTAATAATAGAACATCGACATTTACCACTCGAAATATCCTATCAGATTTTCTACAGGAGAGAAAAGTTGGAAACCAAATAAAATTACCTCCTGGGACCTCCCCAAGCAAAATTCAAATAGCCTCTGAGAACATCACTGTAGGGGAAAGCACTGAACATCAAGCAATTGGTGATAATCACCGGCAATCTTAAAAATGCACCATTTACAGCAAATGACTGACAAAATGTCAGCGTATAACTTTGCTATTTTGTTCCCATATGTGTATAACTAAATGCATTGCTATTGTTTATTTCTTGTTGCTGTTTGAAAGAATTCCTGCAGCCAAAAATAATTTTTTTTGCTGTTAGCATTTAAGAGGCTGCCTAATGTGAGCAATTTATGTCCAGCTAAACTCCATTGTATATTTTCTCAATGATATAAAGATTGATCAATTGGAAATTAATTTAAATAATTTTTAATATTCTTATTGACCAGAAGGCACCTTCCTTAGAAGCTTCATGTGCATAAATATGTAATTTCATATGTATATGTCTTCATATATAATATTTTACATATATAGCATTCATAACTGCTTTGTGTTTTGTCCTAGTTTGGTGAGATTTGATCTTAAATTTGGCTTTGATTCTGGTATGATGTAACTACATGACAGCGTAACCCCCCTAGTTGATCAAGGGAAATCAATTGAGGTAATATTTTTAGATTTCAGTAAAACTTTGAATACTGTCACTCATAGGATCCTTCTGGACGAAATGTCCATCCCACAGCTGGATAAACACATCATGGGATGGGTGAGCAGCTGGCTCATGGGTCAAGCACAAAGGGTTACAGTGACTGGGGTGACATCAGACTGGTGACCTGTCACTCGTGCAGTTCCACAGGGCTCCATCCTTGGCCCCGTGTGCTTCAACAACTTCATAAATGACTTCAACACAGGACCAGAAGGGACACTAAGCAGCTCTACAAAACTGAGAGAAGGTGTTGACTCCCTGGAAGTCAGGAAGGCCCTGCAGAGAGACCTTGATAAATTAGAGGATTGGATAATCACCAACCATGTGGAAATTCAACACGGGAAAGTGCTGGATTCTGCATATGGGAGAGGGCAACCCTGGATGTGTGGACAGACCAGGGAATGAGATGCTGGGAAGCAGCACTACAGAAAGGGACCTGGGGGTCCTGGTTGATGGGAAGTTGAACATGAGCCAGCAGTGCCCTGGCAGCCAGGAGGGTCAGCTGTGTCTTGGGGGGCATCAGGCACAGCATCACCAGCTGGGCCAGGGAGGGNAGGGAGGGGATTGTCCTGCTCTCCTCTGCACTGGGGCAGCCTCACCTTGTGTGCTGAGGGCAGTTTTGGGCACCACAATATAAAAAAGACATTAAGCTCTTAGAGAGTGCCCAAAGACGGGCAGTGAGGATGGTGAAGGGCCTTGAGGGGAAGCCGTGTGAGGAGTGGCTGGGGGCACTTGGTCTCTTCAGCCTGGAGGAGACTGAGAGGAGACCTCATTGAAGTTTCAACTTCCTCATGAGGGGAAAAGGGAGGGCAGACACTGATCTCTTCTCTCTGTGAGCAGTGACAGGGTCCGAGGGACTGGCCTGAAGTTGTGTCAGGGGAGATTTAAGTCGGATATTAGAAAAAGGTTCTTCACCCAGAGGGTGGCTGGGTACTGGCACAGTTTGCGCAGGGAACTGATCACAGCACCAAGCCTGAAGGATTGCAAGAAGCATTTGGACAATGCTCTCCAGCACATGGTGGGACTCCTGGGGCGGTCCTGTGAAGGATCAGGACTCAATCATCCTTGTGGGTCCCTTCCAGCTTGGCATATTCTGTGATTCTGTGAAGTCTGCGTACAGGAGAATGGGGACATCTGCATAGTTTGAGTGCTGATCACATCAAGTCTGCAGTGGGTGAGGGCATGGGATTCTTCTTGCCCATCAAGCCTATTTTAAGGGATAGGTGCCTCACCACAATTGAATTGCAGCTCGTGATGTGGTGCTGACTGACTTTCCTGGTTGGCCCCCAGGACGCTACAGTGGAGTTATTGAGCTTCCACACCATGCAAAGTTTGCAGGTGCTAGAATCTTTGCCTCCCCACAGTACTTTAGGGTTTCACTGCAAGTCCCTTGAACACCTCCACACAAGTGTAGATGGTTTGTCATATGTGTTGATTTTGCTGGGAGCCAAGCTGAGACTGGCTTTCAGATTTAAGAGTTTTGGATGACTCACTCTTTCAGAGAAGCAGCTGCAGGGTATTCAGGAATAGGCAGAAATGGCAATCCAATGACAAATGTCGTCACGGAGGTGACAGGAGTTGCTAAATATGGTGCAGCACCTGACAGGTGAATAGACATGGTGAGCTGATAACATTAAAATACATGGACATCTTCCCACAATTCCTAGTATTCTTAGGATTTTGTAGGTAAATAATTACCCTGTTGCATTTGGAACTAAGTTTAAATATGTATATTGTTGTCATTACCTAAAATATTTTAATCTTTAATTTTGAGCTTTGGATCTGTTGTATCCTTAATGGTAAAGTGTTATTTAGAGGTGGCACTCTGGACTTCAGTAGAGATGTGCCAGCTGCTGGAGTGGCCTGTCAGTGCGTAAATTGCTGAAAGAAAAGGCCTTTGCTATTTATTTAGAGTGTGAACTAATATGACCAACCTACCTGCCTGCGTGCCACCCTGTCATTTCTGTTACCTCTGCTGAACTGCAGAGGAATGGAACTAAAAAACAGGCACTGAGCTTATTCAGCCAGATTTAAAAAAAATAAAAGAATAAAATTCAAAAGCCTTCTTTTTCTCATTGTTAAGGTTCTGCTGTACTAAAAGACTTCCTTCTTAGAAGTTGATAGGAGTATCTGTGGTGTAGTGTGAAGATTTCTGAGCTGGATACGTGAGAAGACATTAAATCTTCCATTTGGCTGGTGACACCATTTGGCAGGCTCCACTGGAATAAATCTGACTTGTAACCTGTTTGCCATGTTTAGTGAGTAGCCCCAAGCTCCCAGTGGACTGTCTTTTCCCAATAATATCTAGTTTAGTTGTGGAATTTTCTTTTCTTGAGAGACCTATGCTACAAAAAGCAAAGAATTTTGCAAAGTCATGCCTTCCTGAGAGACACAGGTCATGTTTTGGGGGTGATATATTGCAATAGAGGCTCCAGCTGGAAGCCAGGGCAACAATTTACACAGTCTTGCTTTACACAGACTTTAAATAACACAGATGTTGGTATCCAGGTAAATACACACAGAAAAGAGTGGACAAATTTTCCAATATGATCAGAAAGCCTCTGTGATTTGAAGCCCATTGAGACAGAGATTTGTTCTCCTTCAGTTCTGTCGTCCCTCTTCCCCTTTCTCCCTTAACTGCTTCTCACATGTCTAGAGATAAGGCATACCCTGTGAAAGCTGTTTAAACCATGCCAAGAATTCATCCATAAACTGAAGCCTGAGTTTATTAGTGTACAAAATATAACTGGGTTAAAAAGCAGTCCACGGGATTAATGTGATTCACAACCTATTAGGCACCATGTTGTGGGTGTAACCTCCTAGTTTGGTTCCCCAAATTCCCGGAAGTGAGGAGGGCTTATGAGAACAAAGCATGATTGTGTGCCTTCTCTGTCCTTCCATTCCCATCCAGTATCTGCCAATGGCTGTCCTCAGAGAAATGACATTGGTTTGGAAAGTCCTATTGATGGGACCTGTTATGTATAAGTTTTTTGGCAGTCCTAAGCAGAGGGCTAAGGAGTGCAAGCAGCACTGAAAGTAAATAGTCTTTTCTCCCTCAGGAACTGTCTCTAAGGTTTGTGGAAAAAATTTTGGTTTTCCTTTGCTGTATTATTCCTCTTTTGTAGAGAGTATCCTTCCAGTACCAGCTCAGTCTCTTCCTCGACACAGATGGAATTTTTCTTTCATACAGTGCCCACTGCATGACACAAAGGACTGCAGTTAATCTAAGGCAGGTAGCAAAAACATCTATTTAAGATTCCTGTATTTTAGGACTTGGTGTTTAACACAGTCACATAGGCATATGGATTGAGATTTACTTGTAAAGAGAGTAATTTGGTCTCAATCTGTTTGAAAAGAAAGATTTATATTGATATTTTCATGTAACATGAACATAAATCTCAATGATCTACTAAACTATATACCTGAGTATTTCTAAAGCTTTCTAAGACAGAACCTTGTACAGACTGTGTGAAATTCTATTACTGTAACTGGATTGAAACACTTGGTTTAAGACTCTTTGCCTTTCTTCTTTCTAATTGCATAACATCATCTCTTGAAATGGTGTTTTAAACAAAAGGCAGACTCTAAAGCAATGTGGGCTTTTCCCCAACACCTACACTAATGTCTAAAAATACTCTTAAAATTATTCAAGAATGAAGCTTTTTAAGGTGAAGTTCCTCAGATACATTGTGTTTTGCTTTTCCAGGAGTGAGTCAGGTTTTTTATTCACTGTAATACATTTGGTTTGTGAATATTGCTTTCATTTTTACATTTGTGGAGCAAAGCAAAAAGATGCCTGCTTGTGATTTGATCAGTATAATGGCTTTAATCCTATACTTTGGGGAGGGAGTTTGTTTGATCACGAGAGCTGGAGGGCATAACCTATTCAATCCATGAAAAGTCAAAAAATATAATAGTTAGGTTCCTGCTAATTAAGTAAGTCGTGACTGGCCAAGAATCATCCATGGTAATCTGTGGTGGTACCATGAAAAATGCATTGTAATTAGGTAGCACAGCTTGAATATGAATTAGCATTATTCAACAGATGCATGCCTCGGTTCCAAGTATAATACAGTTTTTCACTGAAATGGAGAATCAAGTAATAATAACAACAACAACAACAACAGCAACAAAGGAAAGAAATTTATATAGTGCTCTAACATCTCATTATTAAAGAAATAAATATTTTAATTTTATTTATTATTCACTATTCAAATCTTCTTTTAAGGAAGACTAATATGCTGTTCTAGAGAAAATACTTAATTTTAGGAAAGAACGTTTAAAACAAAAAGGTTTTTCATTCAAATCCACCCGTCTTTTTGTCTCTTCTATGTGGGAGAAAATAAAAATATGAAAATATTTGAACACATATGAAATTAATTCATCTTCAGCCCACATCCCTCCAGAAACGGTAAGCTCTGTCATGATGTTACAGACAATATGACAAGAATTACATGCCTAGCATGCAAGGACTAGTGCTTGCAGTAATGATGAGGAGCATTTCAGAGGTACAATTTGCTTGTCTTGTCTGTCTGTGTGTCCTTGGTTACTTTTACATTCCTTGCCCCTGTAAAGTTCTACAAAGGGGTATATACTGGCAGCTTTGCAAATACTCATTTGTTTAAATGTTCACTTCAGTTAAAGAAATAATTCCTATGTCAGAATTTTGTTTTCCTAGCTTCCTGGTTGAGAGGTTCATGCTGGCAGGAGCGCTGTATGTTTGGTGAACAGTTGTGTATTCGCAGGGGGGATGATCCTGCAGAGGTGAGCAGAGAATGCAGGAGACCCAACATCCACACTAACACACTCTAACAGATGCGCTTCCACCCTGCTGACTGAGTGCCCACAAGCACTGGAGCACACTCAGGGCACCCCAGTTTAGTTTCATCCCAAATGAACACAGCCTGTGTGCTCTGAGATTGCCCTGCAGTGAAAAGCAAAATGAAGTAATGGGGAATGCTCAGGAGTGTCTCTTCAAAAGCACACTTCTGTCCCCAGCTAAAATACCAGTGCAGCTGGGATTTTCAGATTGAGGTAGAGAATTAGTCACCTCAAGGGTTGTACTCAGACACCCGGAAAAAGTTGTTTCTCAACAAGTGATAGACTGCTGCATCATTCGTTTGCTGAGCTGGAACACAAGGTCTGTGTTTTGAATTCTACAGAGGGGTCCAAGGTTTTGGTTAAAATGCTTTTAGGTCTTAATATACCACTGAAGTGTAAGAACCAGGGAAGTTTGATTAAACACAATCTATTCTGCCTCAGCTTCCAGCCATATCCTGCCATGTTTAATAGGAAAGCTAACTATCCTACCCTGGAGTAGAGGCTTGAAGCCCTGGAGATAATATGGCACAAAGCTGCAATAAATATGTTTTCTGCACACAGTTCCAGCCCAGGCATGGTGCTAGGAGAGGGCTTGCACTTTTCTTACTTTATCACTTTGTATAGGGCCAGGTGCGTCTGCCTGCTGGCTTTCACTGGGAGTTAAAATTCCATCTCTCTGATGTTCTTTGAGTTGAAAAGCTCATTTTCATTTCATTACTACAGCTCTTCAGCTTCCTGCTGACTCAGCCTTTCCTCCTGCAGTACGAAATGTCATGTGGACACAGTCATTTTCATATATCCTTGCTCAGACTTCATTATAATTTATTATTAGCTGTATTAAGTCTCTGATATGTAAGTTTCAAGCAGCTTACTTATCAGTATGGTGACTGAGTGAGCAGCTGGGAAAGTATGTCAGTAATTTCTTTATCTCATCTTATTAATATCAAATATTACAATTATTGCAATTCATTCTTGGCACCCACATTTTTTCATTAGCAACATACTGTTCACACATCTTTCCTTGCTACCTACTTTAATCAGAGAAATGAGGAGCTAATCACTTATCTGTGCATTGTAGTAGAAATGAGTAAAATGATCACAGTTTGGGAACTGCTGTTACACACGCATGTAAGTGATGCACAACATAGTTATACTGATAGAAACAAGATATTCCTGGACAAAATCACTTGTGGTTGCTCTGAATAAACTACAGGTTGTCTGTTGTTTTCCAACTGTGACATAAACCTACTTTTTGTTGAATAAGTAGTTTATTTTTTAAGCCCTAAATCTGATATTAGTTGCACAATTTTAAACACATGCTTGATTTAAAAAATATTTTTAGACTTGGATTCCTTGTAATATTATGGACTATTGGGCATGTATTTTTATTTTAAAACAGAATATTGCTCAAAAAGGATCCCATCTTTACAGCACTGCAGGCTGAATTATTTTCTACATGGAATACCTGATTGGGTCACTATAAAACACTGAGTTCAGCAATCATAAAAGTTCATAAGGTTCAAAATTTGAACTGCAAAATTATATTAACTTCAGTAGAATTTAGGGGTGCGTCTACTATTTTGAGCATTATTTTGAGGTTGGTAGGTACTCAGAATGCGTTCTCATTTTGGCTATATAGAATATCTGTATGGAAAACATGAAAGGCAGTCTGCTGGGCCTTTGTGTTTCTCAGCAAGGTTATCTCTCAGCAAGTTAGGAGCAAAAAGCTTCAGAGTCTTCCAGGTGCCCTACCTCTTAGGTGATGTGTTTACACCTCTACAGTGCACCTGGAGGGAGAGCCTCTCCTGTGCTGGTTCGCTGGGTTGCAGCCTTAAGGCATTGGGAACCAGGTGCTGGAAGAAACTTCTTGCCTCCTGGGAGTGCTATTACACACTTCGAGGTAGCCTTTTCTTCAGGACCTGGTGTATTTTGTATCTTTTGCAAATAGTCAGTGAAAAGGTAAAACATCAGTACCAGTGAAAGCCTGCCCATCTAGGTCTTATTTGTATATTAGCCTCTCCTTGCAAGTCCTGGCTAGTTCCAAAATTGCATCTGGTAGGTAGGTGAGGGCCTGCTGGGAAGATCCTTTCCATAAGTTATGTAGCATTTCCCTACTTCCTCTCTGATTAGTGATCACTTACTCCTGAATGCAACAGCTCTAAATGATGGCTTTAAGGTGAACCCTACAGACTGGGAATAAATAAGCCAATAATATGTCTGAAACCAGAGAAACAGTTTATTTTGAGGTGGTCAAACCAAGATCTTCACATCAAGGACCTTTTCCAGTTCATTCAATAATTTTCTGTTTGGTTTTCAGCAGATCTGAATTACAGTAAGATGACTCTACCTACATCTTCCATCACAACTGGCTGTCAACTGTCTTGAAAGGTAGGCTATATGTTAATAGTTGCATTGGATGGTACATCCCAAATTATCTCTTTGGTAGAAATACTGAATATGCTACAGAAGTTCACCTAAAGAAATCTAAATACACTTGGAGGCTGTCCACGAAAAGGGTGAAAATTCTAAGTACAATATAATAACTTAGCTACTTGTATCACTTTTAATTAATTTTTCTATACTATTTTATGTGTTTAGTAGTAAGACTGAAGATATTTGCATTTGTTTTCAAAAAGCAACCTGGGAAGCATACATACAACTTTGTTTCAGCTAGTTTTGCAGAGGAGTCTTCTCTGGATTCTGAACTAAAATATCCCTATGGAAAGCGTGTAGGGAGCAGTCAGGTGGGCCCTGGGGACATGAACACCCAGTGCTTATTATAACAGCTCATGGTCTGGGCATCTCCCTGACATCCCTGTGAAAGACTGAACTGTGGAATTAGATCAGGGAAAGCTTTACTCAATGCTGTTATTTACTTCCCTGCCACACAGGGGAGAAGACCAATGGTCCTGAGTGGCAGCAGGATCAGAGTCCCAGTCACGAGCCAGGCAATGGCATCCCTTTGTGCTCAGTCTTGGGCAGGCACAGATGAAGAAGCTGATGGCTTTTCCACAGTTCGTGACTTACTTGGCGGTAGATTTATTTCTTGCTTTGCTTCTCTCAGGAAAACACTGTCATGTATTATGGAAACATCAAGGATACTGTCTTGCCTGTGCTGTTTAATAAATGACATAGTGCTTCTTGGTAGAATATGGATGTCAACATGACTATTGAAAATGTCCAAGGGTGTCATGAGTCCTTGCATGCAGGGTAGAGATGGCATGCTATTAATGATCCTTTCTTCCACAAGCAAATTCCAGTCATGTTATACAAAGCTGGGACAGAAATAAAAATAGCCCTTCATTAGAAGCAGCCTTGTCTGCTGTACCTATGGCATACTAGACTTATTTAAATAACATTGTGAATTCTTGGGGAAAACAGAACCCAGAGATGCAGCTATTATTTCTGCTGTAGTGTGGCAGGGACTTTGCTGCTGTGAATAATAACAGCCATGTTGATGGGTAGGCCTAAATTAAAAGTGAAAGAGGTTATTCATTCATTGCAAAAATCCATCTTAATGTGAAGATGAAGGAGTTTGGGGAGTTTTTTCATTTTATTTTTGCTTTTAGGCCCATCTTCTATTCAGGGCTGTGTAAAAGATGGAAAATTGTTATTATTGTGACAGATCAGCAAAGTTTTAAATGAGTTGAGTTCCTTTTTTACTTCTCCTCTTCTAGGCAATTACACACTCAGTGGGGGATTTTCTTTGGTGCAAAGTGCAGTATCTGATGTCTGAAAGAAAGTGGTGACTTTTTTCTTCATTTTTTTGCATATATTGGTCAACATTAATCAAAGCGCTCCCTTGCTGTAATATCTGAGGTTCTTACTTATTTGGAATTAGGAAATATCATTGGTGTTTGAGAATGCTAACCAGTGACAAGCATGAACTGATAGAGGGACTTCAGGGAGTATAAACAGCATGTTTGAAAGGGCAGGGCCTGGTGGTGAATGTGGGTCAGTGGGACAAAGTGCCTGAGCTGTTCTGAGTGCTTTGGATGGTTTCATGGCTTCAGGGACTCTGTGGTACCAATGCTCAGTGTACTCCTTGCAGCCCACATGTTTTACTGGTGGAAATTGGAATTCCCCCCTGCCCAGAGCCACAGGAATGGCCATGCTTAAAAAATGTTTCTCGGTTTGCTACTGTCAGAAGGTTTAAAAGCCACTGAGCCACTCTGTCTATCAAAATGTGGTAGTATGACTGACTGCAGGTGTAAAGAGGAAGGGTGCAAGTAAGAAGAGAATTTACTTCCATCTTGAATTATGTATAAAGTAATTTAATGAAGCCAGGTTGCAGAATTGGCTGATTTGTGTGCCTAAAGATATTAATTCAGGCACAAATAATGGAGAATAGATCCTGAAATATCCTTGAAATTAGGCTCTATAAAAAGGCCTTTTTATTTACTTTTTTTTCCTCCTTTGGAAAAAAGTAATTTTTTTCTCTGCTGTATGTAAATGCAGAAATGTGTGTTCAGTGATCCTGATACATTTACTTTGCTTTCACTGGTGTCAGTTCCTGAGGAGGGGAATATGATTTTTGAACCTATTTTGAACTTTATGTGTTGGTAATTTACTCAAGAAGGTGAACTGTTAAAAAGCTTTCATCTTCCATTATTATGGGCCCTTGAAGCCAGAAGCCTTCACAGCAGCATGCTGTGAATGTCAGAAGGAATCTGTCCTTTAGTCCTTCCCCTAAATAAATAGCTGTGGTGTTCAGGAAAATGCAATCTGAAGTCTGGCTAAGGAATTGAAAAAGCAAACAAGTAGGAGCTTTATTTTTAAGGGGGAATGGTGCTTGGAGCGCTTAAGGATCTGCAACAAGAAAGAGAAATAAGGCTAATAAATGGTAAGATTATGCATCAGCATTCAATTAAAAACAAAGCTGAAGTTCAATAAATGTAATCCTAACATGTCAAGAAGGCCAAATACTCGGAACTTAGTTGTAGCTGGGTTCAGGAGCAGCATTTCAGCTTAGAACTAGAAGGCCGATTATCAATACCAAGCACATGTAAATAAAATATTTTCCTCTTAAGAAAAGTTACCAGTGCCTTATTGCTGTGAGGTACATTATTTAGTCTTCCCACCTGAAGACCAGGCTAGACTAGCTAGAACCAGGCCAGTATTTCTAATGTGCAGAAACATTTCTTGGCACTCCTGGAGTTTTATCTTTACATTTTTATTCTTACAGAAGAAAGTAAGTGAAACATAATTTCCCCATACTAAGCAGTGATTCTGAAGGAGAGAAGTGAGGAAACAGTGCAGGAAGCTTCAAGTGACTGTGGGACAGCCAAAACTTTTAACATTGTCTGTAAATTCAGGTTAGAAGATTGGTGTATGGGGATGTGAACAGGTTGGGACAGAATGGAGTACATGCTGAATTGAAAGTCAAAGATGTGGTGAGAGCACTTCCAGCTTACATTAATTAGATACAACATACATTTCTGGATGTGTTTTGTCCTTCCTTTCCTTCATCCCAGCCCTATGATTGTTACAAACCTCTGGTGGCCCAAAGTTGATCTATGTGCAGAATCACAGAAGGAAGTAGATTTAAAAGCTCTCCAGTAGCAAAATGTTTCAGGACTGTGACGAGAAGTGCAGGGTGATGTTAATACTTTGGTGAGTTCAGACCTAGTGCAACGCCTTCCTCCTTGTGGAACACAAGGACAGTGGTGTTGCCCCTGAGTGTGTCAGGGGAAACCTGTAAGCAAGACAGCAGCAGTGGGAACGTGCTGTGGGACACAACTGCAAGTGAAAAGAAAAATCTTTTTGTAATTCTGCCGTGTGTTGTTGTTTTGCATGTGTCAGGAATGTCTCTTTCTGCCCTACATCTTTCCCCTCTCTGTATGCTTGCACACAAGCCCAGGATTAGCCAGCAGCCCAGACTGACAGGGTATTTCCTCTCTTGAGTCACAGCCATGCTAACAGCAGGTCTGAGGTCTGAGGACAAACCTTGGCAGCTGCTTCAGAGTACAAACAGGAGAAAAGTTTGGGGATTTTTCCCCAGGTCAATTTAATTTCCAAGAAGTTGATGTGAATCCATTTGTACTTACCTTACAGATACACGTTCCACCATTTGTATTTTTTTTTTAATACTGGCACTGAATTTTTGCCAAGGAATGATCTGTGAATGTACTTTGACATTCCATGAATGTGTTGTAACTATTATTCTATAAGAGGCCTGTATTTAAGCCTGGTAATTGCTCAAACGCTAAAGGCCACAATAGCTGAAACACTAAATTTCTGCCATAATCCTGGACTGATTGACTAGCGAAATCATGTGGTACTGTTTCTACTCCAGAATCAGATGTCTTCCACATCCACAGACAGTTTTGTCAAATTGTGCATCAATGTTTCTGCCATAAATAGTCATAAAAATGATGACAGACATATGCAAAATATTTTTTTTTCTCATAGCCATTCCTGTAATTAAATATTATTTGCAAATTAAACTGTAGAGTTGTTGTGGAGTTTTGATTTACAGGCAACCAGTTCCAGTAACTTTAAAAAGGCTGGAAGGGATAAAAAAAAGATTTATAGCTTCACCTTTAAGTGATTACATAGAAATCTGTGTTTCTAGAGGGAAAGCTGTTTATTTCTGTGGTCTGTGAGCTTTAGCTGACATATGTGGGACATGCATGTGAATGCCTGCACAGCCATCGATTGTGACACCAGTGCAGAGACAAAATAATCCACTGACAGTTAGGTATCTGGAAACAAGAGTCTCAAAGATGAGGCTTTGATTCGAGTGACAGAAGGATGTCAATGGATTCTAGGTAGTCCCACAAGACTTGTCAGATGTGCCACATTAAAATTAAAATTTAGTGAATGAGGATAAAACTTTAATGTAGCTTCAATGCCCTGACCTAGATAAAGTTGTTAATTTTTGATTTATAACTGGGTAGAGAATTTTAATCTGCATTAAGAAGAGAAATTTTTCCATTTCTGTGAAAATAAGCATCTTCTTTAAGTACTGAGACTCTTAGACCAAACTCTTGTAACGTAACAGTGGCACCAAACCTATTGCACCTTAACACTGAGTTCAAAATTTGATGTATCCTCTGGACTCTGCCCATTCAAAACTTGGTTGTTTGCTCTCTCTCTCTCTCTCTGCACCAAACTGATTGTGAATATGCTGTTTCGGATGCTAAACAACTGCTGTGATTTTTGGTCTTAAATGGGATTCTTTCTTGCTTATATGAAGACTCAATTTTCCCTCAAGCTCTTTTCTCTCTTCTGTTGTTGTCTCCTACAATATCACCTCGCCAGGAGGTCCCATTACCTGCAGATGTCCCCTGACCCAGTTAATGGCCTGCCAACTACACACCAAGCATTACAGGTTTTGCAAAATCCCACATCCCTCCACCTAATCAAATGGATTCTGTTTAAGCAGTGTCCTCCTCTAGACTGAGAGGGAGGTTGTTCTCGTTTCCTCACAGAGCAGAGCCGTAGCTGGGTTGCACAGGATGTGCAAAGCCCCACGCACCATGTCTGCAGTCAGTGCTGCTGTGCCCTGTCCCGGGCTGCTGGCGGTGAGGGGCTGCCCAGTGCTCCTGGAGAACACAGGCTGGACACACGGGGTGGCAGGAGCGGGACAGCTGCAGTGCTGCATTGCCCTCTAGTGACAGGCTCCTAATTAGCTTGTTTCCACCTCACCTTTCCGGGTTTTGCCAGATGTTGCCTCCACTGGATATCTACACATCCAGGCAGGGGTAGCACAGCAGTGCAGAGTAAAGACCTGGCTCTGGAAGTGGACTCCAGGAGTCTCTGAGAGGAGGTTTGGTTGTGTAGAGCCACTGAAAAAAACCTCTGTCCCATCTTCAGTTTTGTGCTATTGGTTTGCAGACCAAAGAAGCATTGATTACCTACCTGCCAACATCACACGTTCAGTCTGCCAGGAAGAAGGGGGTTTGCCTCCTCTGTGCCTGTCTTGCCATTAATGCATATTTTTGAAAGCAAAAATGAGCTTCCAGTTAAAGCCCACCCAACAGCAGTTATATTTCCAAATTTTGGTAGTATGGCAAATAACAACTCTTTTTTCTTTTTGCTAATGAAAAGTGAGGCAGTTGGGTCTGAGATCACTAGAGATTCAGAAACGTCTAGTAGCAAGAAGGGATTTATAGCTTCACATATAGAGGAAAAAAGCAATTTAAAGAGCCCATCAAGCCAAGGTTTTTACAAAATCCGTGAGGTTACATTAAAAAAAAATTACCTTACTTTTTGCTTACTTCCATAATGTCTTTGAATTTGGAAATTTCTTGGCAGCTTCTTAAGCTGTATGATATAATCCCAGATAATTAGAGAGCAGGTCAAAGGAAAGAAATTGATTTTATGATGATTTTTTGAAGGTTATACATCTATTTTTGTTCCAAACTGGCACAAAGTCACAGCCTTATAATTCTGTTAGGTGAAAATGTTTGAATCAAAATGTCAGTTTTCAAATTGAGAAAGGAAGTGTTTTGATTCCTTTTTCTCTTCCTTGTTTTCCTTTTGAAATTGGCATGGACCCTCTTTAAAATGTCATTGAAATGAATGCTTCTCTGCAAAACATTTTAGACTTATCAAAAAATAGTCTGACTGACTTTAATCTATATGGCTATTTCTCTGTTCAAAAGTCCTGTTAAAGAAAATACTCATTTCATAATTACTGTTCACATTTTCTGATTTATGACTAGTTTCTTTCTCTCATTCTTTCCAGATTTGTGCCTGAAGTTTCAAAAATTGAGTCCTCCACACTTTGGGAGAACACAAAACCAAGTAAATCATAGTCCCATTACAGTCAGTGGCAAATAAATGCTTCATTGGATCACAAGTTTCAGCTGTAATGGTACCCCAAAGGGCATTAAATCTTCTGTGCATTATTTGTATTTGAGTGATGTTGTCCTGATCTCATCCTGCAGGTTATTTTCCCTTACCTTCTTTTACGGCATAGCAGCTCAATAAGACCTTTTTCTTTCATAGCAATGAACTATTTCCCAGTGTGCCAAGCTGAAACTTCTTTCAGACAAGCTACCTGGGGGAAGGACCTCTACTTAAGAATTAAAATTTTGATCTGTCCATCTTTGCAGTATTGAAACTGGAAGGGGAGCTTTTTGATGTACTCTGCTTATGACTGGGATGGAAAGGAGTGACTGTGACAAACTCAGGATATGGACCAATTCAGTTGCACAAAAAAGCGAGAAAAGAATAATACCCATGTGCCAGCTCTGCCTTTCACCTCTGGCTTTCTTTCCTTTCTAGTTCCACTGGTTGTAGAAAGCATGCCTCTGAGCATGTGGAGGTGATGCTCAATTGTTTCAAGCCGAAGTTACGGGAAACCATGTGGTTTTATGTTTTAATTATGAAGACATAGAATTTTAAAGGCGTTTCTATTGCTTGTGTATTTCTCTTTGTCATTATTTTCCTAAGTTTAAAATTTCATCCACATTTAATTGGATGAAATCATTATTCAGTCCAGATGTGTGTGTGTGATATTTTTTATATGTCTGTGATATGCTAAAGATAAACAGAAAAGTACCCAAGGTTGGGAAAATTCTTCTAGAGCAAGACTGTTTCCAGTAGGCTTCAGTTTTTCCTTAGAAGACTATTGGGACACTGAGACCATTTAGCTTGTGTTCACATTTAGCTCCGTCTGAAGCACATTTTAGACGACTGGCATTATCTTTCCAATATTTTCTTCACTCTGTTGCTCTTTACCTGCATGCTATGGTTCTCCATTGACAGTACTGAGAAATAGTCCACCTCTTTTCCTAGTATCTAGTTCAACACACTCAGACAAGCTACTGCTTAAATTTTTTCATGGTTAAATTCTTTTAGTGTGCAAGGATTAAACTTTGTAAGGTCAAAATCATAAAGAGGAACAGGTTGCCATGCGTGTGTTGGCTGAGGATATGGCCACATCAGTGATGGGTGTGTGTGGTGTATTTGCATCAGACCATCCCCTTCACAGCACTCTGAGGGAAGAAACCTCAAAGAAAGAAAAAGAAAAACCTCAAAGAAAGAAAGAAAGTGTGTGAAAGCAAGGGATGCCCATCCAGCAGCACTGCAGTTCACAACGACTGAGAGAGTTTGGGTTGATCATTCTAGAGAAAAGAAGGCTCCGGGGACAAGGGGCAGTGGCTTTAAACTGAAAGAGCATTTAGATTAGATATTAGGAATAAATTCTTTACTGTGACTGTGCTGAGGCACAGGAACGAGTTGCCCATAGAAGTGCCCCATCCCTGGCAGTGTTCAAGGCCAGGTTGGATGGGGTCTTGAGAAACCTGGTCTAGTGGAAGGTGTCCCTGTCCATGGCAGGAAGGTTGGAACTAGGTGATGTTTAAGGTGCTTTTCAACCCAAACCATTCTATGACTATGATAAAGCATGCCCACCTTGCACTGGTGGGTAGTGAACATATTCTGCTGAGGCTGACTGACTCACTTTTCATTATGAGCAGCAGCAGGTAGTTTAAAGCTAACTCAGACTTGCTCACAGTGCAGTCAAAAACCTAGTGACTGCAAAAGAGTCTCATCCCTAGTGAGATTCTGGTCAGAAAAGTGGAAAAAATGTGTGAGGAACTGCAATCCTAGTGCCCATACAATATAGGTTAATAAACTATGGGTTAACACTTATCCTACACAAGTTGTTAGCACTATTACCTGTACTAACTCTTCTGTGTGGAGTAAATAGTCAAGTCCTTATTCTGTTTTTGTTTGGTCCTTATTGAGGCCTTTAAAGCTTTGTTTAACTCTAAGGGTGGGGTAAGCCAAGTCTCAGCTCTCCCTGTTTCCAACCAAGCACTTCTTTTTTTCCTCCATCAGTGCAAAACCTCAACTTATTAGGAAGGTCTCTCTTGCAGCAGTGTCTGAATGTACAAATTTGCTCACAATCACAGCTGGAGTGGCTTAGAGTGGAGACAGGTCATGCTGGGATCTTTCACTTCGGCACCAATTAAATTCTTCTATGAAAGCAGAGGAGGAAGTATGAGTTTGCGTTTTAAAGTCAATAGAAGCTGCAGAGCACAGAGCAACTTGTCTTTTCGTATGCTGCTCTTTGTAGATAAAATATTGTTAAGAAGTGAAACTCATGCCTAGCCCTAGGGCTTAGTTGCCTATCTGTACTGTCAAATCTGTCCAACTAGGAGAAAAACATCAGAAAATAAGGCCTAAGAATATTTTGAAGAATGTGCTGTCAGGGTAAGCTGTGGCAAGGCTTTGTAATGATCAAACTGAAACATCTTAATATGCGATGTTTTAAAACAGTAAAATGAAGTGTACTTTGTGGGCTTTTTAAACCTTGCTGCTTGAGGTGATTCAAAGGCCATACTGGACTTCAGTAAGCCTTGGCATTATAACCCTTGAAACTCCAAAAAAATGTTAGAAATGCAATGATGCAGAAATACTAATAAGTTGGTGGTGAACTTGCTCAAGAATTTGTTGATTCAGCCCTATGCTTTCTTAGGGTTTTCATAGCATGTCCTGAAACTTTAATTATAAAACAGCTAATCTGTTGCATTTTTTACTCAGAGATAATAGATGCTGAAGCCTGGTTTGTCATTTCCATTCTTTTTGCCCACAAACACAGGCAAAGTTTGCCTGCTTTGGCTGTGGTTTGCGTTCTTAGGTTCATTCCAAACCTCAAAAAAATTAATAATTTAAAGATAATACAGGTTAAGTTCAAAACAAGATGCCCGTGAAGTCAGATCTAAAATAAAAGCTAAAGGTTTTTTTGCATGATCAAGAATTTGCAATACTGTACGAGATCACAGTAGTTACCACTTAATTTTCTGCATTGACATGGAAAACTGTGAATTTTTAAAATAGTCTTGCTACCAAATTAGTGACTAGTTTCAGATCAAGAGAAGGAATCTCACTGTTCATCTGGTTGTTTCACAGAAATTGGCCTTGTTTGCTTTTTACAGGTAGAAAAGGGCAAGTACAGACAGGGCAACACATAGTCAAGTGACATTTAACCAGGATTAGATTTTGGTTAGTTCAGACTTTTTCTGCCACAGAGTATGAATGTTTAGTGTGAGCTCACATGTGTGATACTTACACCACCTGAAGTTAGAATTAGTGGATATTTGCTCTAGAAGTGTTTGCTCCCAATGGAGAATTGACAGAACAATGTATGACTCATTTGATCAATCATAGCCAATACAACTAAAATGATAAATATTGAGTACTTCATAGAATAGCTTGTGATGCATCTGGAGATAATTTCCCTCCTAAGTAATTGTTTGGGTAATTGTATTGCATAATTGTTTTGGATAATTATCTGAGTAATGAACATATTTAGAGAAATTGTGGTTTTCTCTTATAGTATAATGAACATAAAAGTTACCAATTAATATGATAATCTATTGGTTTTGGTCAGTGGGTAATTTATTTTAAATTACAGTGGAGGAAAAGAATACTAATTCTCTTCTTGAATTAAACTGCAGTAGCAAATCTGGTGCGCAAGCACTCACATCTGAACCATACTGCCCTGTATTCTGTTTTCTTTACTGTGTAATTCTCCATGGACGAGTTTAAAGAAAATGGACAGTTGTGTTTTATGGTTTAAAGGCAGTGCAATCTCTGCAGTCATGTCAGCTTTATAGAGTCATGTGCTCAGCAGAGGTCCAGACTTTGTGTTTTGTCTCTCCTTTGTGTGAGGATTTTGATTTTGCTGTAATTGTTTTGGAATTAGATTGTGCTGTGGAATGAGTCATCTCCACAGACCATAGACCACGGGTGTCTTTGCAGTTTCTTTATCGAATAATAGCTGCACTGTTTGCCTTTTTTAGTTTGTATTGATTATTGCTGTGAGGTGACCAGAGGTAAAGTAGCTTGTGGTGCTGCTGCCAGTTATCCTGGAGTAGCAGAAGAGGAGGAAAAGCTGGAAGCCCCTGTGTTCTCACATACCAAGGTCCCCCCACAAAGCTCTCCTTGATCAAGTTTACTGGGTTAACACTGAATTCAGTGGCAGCTCAGCTGGGTAAAAATAAACACAGGAAAAAGCCCTCAAAGTTTAGTCTAAAACCTCATATAAAAATGAATGTAAAGGAAGTATGAAGGAAAGTAGCTGGGAAACTGTCCTGGTTTTGCACAGCTTTAAAGACATGGTGCCTTACCTAATTCTCCAATATACTGGCAGTGGGGAGACTTCTCTGCAGTGGTTCAGCTGAAGTGGGTTACTCTTCTGGTGTTACAAAGGCAGCTGATGCATGGCTTGTATGGTCCACGCTAGTCAACACTGCTTGGTTCATTTGAAATAAAAAAATAGAGTCTGAATCACTTGGCTCTTCAAGCTCTGTGCTTATTGAGGAGGCAGGTGGGCAGCAAGGCCATGGGTGCAGCAGAAAGAGATGCTCTCCTCTCAGGGAGGTGTAAGGACAGGGCCAGCCAGGCTCGATGCCTGTTACTCCCTCCCACCTGTGTGGTGCCTCCCCGTGTCTGTACAGCACTGAATGGAAACCCTGCCCTCCTCTGGGAGCTGCCTGGGCCTGACACGCCTTTGCTGTGTGTTGCCCTCCATCGGCAGAAGCTCCTGGTGCTGTGACAACTGGTGGCTCATGGAAATATCTGCCCTGGAGTACAAATGATCAGGATGTATCCTGCCTTGGCTCTGAAGGATGGGAGATGGGAGCACATCTGCTGACCTCCCCCCAGGGATGGTGCCTGCCTGGCTCACAAGTGACTGATGCTGGAAGAATGTTGCACCCTCTGGATGCTGCCTCCTGCATGGAACACGCCATGCTGCTGTTTCACGAGCACAGTGCTGTGTTTTGCCACCTTACAGTGTCGCTGAGGTCGCCTGTGCCTGCATGGCACAGGGATGTTCCAGACTGCAGTCACAACATGAGTTACCTGGGTGTATGTGTACCTGGGGATTTGGCATTTTTGGATGGTAATTGTTTCCTGGCTTAGTTCAATAAATTAGAAAAGGCAATCTTATGGCACTGTGTATGCTGAAGCGATAAATACAACCATTTTTCCAGTAATATAAATAACTAAGTTACTATTGCCACATATTTATTTACTGTTCTTTATGCTCTCTGCCCAGCTAAAGTTTTCCAGAAGAAAAGGTTTTAACAGAGACGGTAATCTAAGCACTGAGAGAAATAATTATATTCTTCTGCATTACTGCTAAGCTAAGCAGGATTTAATTGTGTTTGATTCTTTTAAATTTGCAATGTATTAAGAGTATTGATTCCCTCTTTTTGTAGGTATGTATTTGTATGTGGGTATTTTTATATCACCCAGTAGAAGTTTAGTTTCTAAACAAGTTAAAATCAACCTATGAATTCATGGAAGTTTAATACATTGACAATTTAATTCGGTTAATACGCACTCAGAGTCCCTTGTGCTTTGATCCCTGCTGGCATCCTCTATTTCTAATAGTAGGGCAGTTGACTGAGCTATTGATGAATGATGGGCACAGTGGGACATCTGAGGATTTATATATCAAATCCCTACTCTAGTTTCTGGCTCAGTTGTTAACAGGGTTGTTACACGTCTCAGAAACAGAATACAATTTTGAACCAATGGAGGCCTGTTAATGCTTGATCCTCAGGAAAAAGTTGTGGAAACACAACTACCAGAATGGAAATCAAAGGGGTAAAGTACCAAAGAGCTTTCTAGTGCATATTTTAGAGAAAAATATGAGTATCCAGGGAAGTGAAGGAGGAAGGCTGAGAGAAATGTAATGTGTCCGTGTAATGCCTATTTACAAATATCTGACATTCACACAATGTTACCATGGAACTATAACTGAAGAACACTACCCTCTGTAATATTGCTTTGGACAATGCTTCAAGGTACTGGGGAAAAAATAAGTTATTATTGGATGGAAGGGCTAAGGACCAGCGTTCTGAACTTTCTTCTTAAAACAGAGGTATCCCTGGGAGCAGCCACACCTCCACAGCCAGGTATCTCAGAATTATGCAGTCATAGTCACTGGGCTTTTGAGAGGGCTTCAGAACCCAGCTGGAGGAAGCCATTTGAGCTTTTCCAGAGGTTTTTTCACCTCAGAGAAGATCTGCAGTTATGTGAGGCAGAGAATAAACTAATGTCTTTTTAATTCCAGTGCTGTGTTGTGGATAATGAGGATCTTGACTACTAGATAGCTGTTTCAGAGGGAGCTAGTGTCTCTGGAAATGCTACAGTGACTACTAAAAGCTGGTGGCGACTGAGAGGCTTTGACAAAAATGGCTTTCTTCAAGTTCCAAGGATCTGGTACTGAATTCCCAAAGATGTCAGGTCCCCTCGTCTTTTTCCCCTGAGAAAGACAGATCGTGTGCTTGACCCTTCCCCTCCTTGTAAAAAGTACACGAAAAAATAATTGGATTGACAGTGTGATATTCCTTCCTTCCTGTGCCGATAGGATAATAAGAAACCCTCAGAAGCATTCTGATAACATTCACTAAAGCTAATTTAATAGTAATTGAATTCTTGAAAGTTCTCATTAGGATGCTAAAAGCAAGCATCTGTGTAATATGAGCATGGTCAGCATCACAGTGGAGCATGGGGAACTGATGCTGAAGCTGCCTGTTTTTCATACAAGCAAGACTACTTATTTTGCTTCTTAGTGACTTAATGCAAATGTATTTGGAAGGGTTGCACTGGGGAAAGAAGAGGGAGAGGCAAAAAATATTCACATTGTTTTCTTTGCCAGAAATCTAGTGGCGTATGTGCATCTGTATATACTCTCAGCATATACTAGGCCTGATCAAAAGGTATTGTACTCCCTCTAGCTTAAATTCAGCTGCTTTATGTTGTGCTGCTGGTATTGTTCCAGTTCATCATATGCTTAGATGACTCATAGTGAATGCATTGTGGTATTTACCATAATATGTTTTCCTCTTTTTAAATTAGTCTGTAGTGTATGATGTGAAATACAATTCACAATTAGCATTTCAGCACTATTAAATCCAGCTTGAAGTGTTTTGATGGAAATAGCAATCTGTTTTATTCTTCGAATTTCCCTAAACAAAGCAAGTGTATCAATTGCTAATAGTGTACATTATACAGAATTAACCAGTGTCTTTCAAATAAAATAATATTTAAGGATTGTTTTGTCATAAGCCACTAGGAGTCAAAGAACCCAGTCTCACCTCTTCCAACAGTATTTAGTTATAGCAGGTTTGATCTGCTTTTGGGTTATCCATATCACTTCTGTTGGACATGGTTGCTCATAAACTACAACAATCTGACAACAGAAAACTAAGCAGGCTGCCTGACGTGGTGCAGGATTGTTTTGGTAAGTGAGATAGTCTGAGTTGTTGATTGTGAACCCCTTCCATGTTTGGCACTTAAAGGTATGATCTCTGACAAGGCCTTAAAGAAACCCCAACTGCAAGAGCTGAAGAGAAGCTAGTAGTATATTTTCACATTGTAAATGGATGCAAACCGTGTTGAAAAAAAGGAGATATAGCTCTGAAAAATTGCTACAAGTAGAAGAAATTGAAGACATGCATGGGATAGAAAAATAAAAGAAAAATGAAGTGGAGAGGGGGTTCAGGTGGAACGATGAGAAGGAGGAAAAGAGCAATGATCTAACTGACCATCCCTCAAAAGCAACATGAAAGTGAGATGGGGGGACACTGGGGGGTCATTGAATGAAGGACAGAGGTCAGCAGGACACTGCTCCCCCTCATTAGCACCACCATGTGCAGTGTGTAACGCAGCGATGTGTGCGAGCAGTGCTGCCAGGGCTGTCTGATGATCGCACATCCTGTATAGGAAGTCTCTCTCCCCCACCTAACATTGCCTGTGCATACACAGTAGGTGCAATGCCTTGTGGAAGTTTTGGACCAGCCAAGCTGATGTTTATCTTCTTGTAGAATTTGCAAAGTATTAAATCCTTGTATATCTTTTTGTCACCTGCAGAGCAAAAATACAAAGTGTAACAGGCATACTGTGGGCTATTCAGTTGAACTGTGTCTGCCATCTGGACTGGGGGTTCTTGCTTCAAGCCAAGATCCCTCTACCTGTGACATTTCTGACGGTTTCAATCAAACAGTGCTTAAAACCATGCTGATCGAGTGTTCACAACTTCCAGAAAAATTTATTCTACTGGTTTGACCAATATAAAAAACTTCTCAAAGCCTTTTGCTGCAATCTAAACTTTTCGTATTTCTTCTGATTCACAAAGAACGTATTTTCTTTTGTGCCTTGCAAGCAGTCTTTCCAAGATAAAACAATTCCAAATTTCAATTTTTTTTTCGGAGATCAAATCTCTTTCACCTTATTCAACATCCTCCTTTGTGTTCTCTTTTGATTGTCTACATCCTTCTTGAAAGGATACCCAACACCTGACACATCAGATCTGCTGAGACTCCAGGGCTGGTGATGAAAGTAGGAAAGAGGATTATTTTGTACCACTTAGAGATTAAACTCCTGTTTGTATAAGGAGTATAAGCTCCTGGCATAAGGGGCATTAATTTCCACAGCAGTAGATCAGTGCTGAGTCATTTTCTGTTTGCCTCCTCCGGATCTTTTCCAGCATGGCTGCTGCCGTAGTTAGCTGCTTCCCATGTTATATTTGTGTACACTAATCTAGAGCTAGAATTTACACTTAGTGAATTGCATTTTTCCATACCTTTTCTCCAGTTTGTCAAGAACATCTATCATTGAATGTCTCCCAGTATTTTCAGTCCTGCATATCCTGTTATCTAACAAAGCATGACCTCTGTTACGCTTGGGTTATCAAGAAAGTATTAAATGTACAAGGCCCCATTATTACTGACCACTGAGTAACCCTACTAGGAAACTTACTCACTTGCTCTGAGACCTCTCTGAACCCAAGTGGAGAGAGAAGATTCACTTTTGATCCTAGCTAAAGCAATAGTATAATTGCATGCAAGGAAAACGGTAATAAAGGGAAGGAGATTAGAAAAAACTGAAAATTATTGTCTCAGTGGTAAGATGCAGTAATACCTGCTTTCCAGTAGTTTTAGCAGCAAAATAGCTTGTGACTATCTTCTGTCTTTTCTTCATTTGCTTTTAATTTTTTCCTTATAATTCTTTTTTACTATAATGTTGTATATTTCCTATCAAGCAGTTCAGTCAGAACTGAAGACTTATGGATTTCAAAACCAGCAAAATTTCTTTCCTGGCTCTAACTTTGAACTAATAATTGACAAGCCCTGAATGGAATCCTCAAGTCTTCAACTCATAGAATCACAGATTTGTTCCAACCCCTTGCTGTGGGCACCTTCCACTAGACCAGATTGCTCAGAGCTCCATCCAACCTGGCCTTGAACACTTCCAGGGATGGGGCATCCACAACTTCTCTGGGCAACTTGTTCGAGTGTCTCACGACCCTGATAGTGAAGAATTTTTTCCTGATGCCTAATTTTTGACCTGCTCTCTTTCAGTTTAAAACAATTTCCCCTTGTCCTATCCCTGCCTGTGAAAAGTCCCTCTCTGGCTCTCTTGTAGCCCCTTTAGGTACTGGGAGGCTGCTGGAAGGTCTCACTGGAGCCTTCTCTTCTCTAGGCTGAGCAACCCCAGCTCCCTCAGCCTGTTTTCTGATCATCTTCTTGGCCCTCCTCCAGACTCACTCCAGCAGATGTTCACTCATGTCCTTCAGATGTAGGTGACCCCAGAGCTGGATGCAGCACTCAGGGTGGGTCTCACCAGAGCAGAACAGAGCAGAGGGGCAGAATCCCCTCCCTGGCCCTGCTGCCCAAGGTGCTTTGGATGCAGCCCGGGACACTGTTGCCCTTCTGGGCTGTGAGTGCCCGTGGCCAGCTCACATCCCACTTCTCACCCACTGACACCCTCAAGTCCTTGTCCCCAGGGCTGTTCTCAATCCATTCTCTGCCCAGCCTGTGTTTGTGCTTGGGGTTGTCCTGACCTGGGTGCAGGCTCTTGCACTTGGCCTTGCTGAGCTTTGTGAGGTTCCCATGGGCCCATCTTTAAAGCCTGTCAAGGTCCCTCTGGATGGTATCTTTTCCCTATAGCATCTTGATCACACCACATAGCTTAGGATTGCTGGCAGACTTTCTGAGGTCACATTGAACCTCACTGTCCATGTTACTGACAAAGATGTCACACAGTGTTAATCCCAATACTGTCCCCTGAAGAACACCACTTGTCACTGGTCTCCACTTGGACATCAAACCATTGACACAACTCTTTGAGTGTCACCGTTCAGCAAATTTCTTATCCACTGAGTGGTCCATTACCATGAGGGTTTTTGCAGATTGGGAACTTGAGTTTCTGCAAAGTATTCTTTGATGTCCTGCAACTAGGTAAATTCAGTAACAGAATTCATTTTATCCATTTATGAGATTGACTTGGAGTCTGAATTCAGTAGAAAGACAACACAAGATATGAATTACTACAATTAGTATAACAAGTAAAACCCTATGATAACTCAAAGTATCAAAAGCAGATACCATAGCCTTGAAGCACAGAAAATATCAAGTGTCTCAGGAAACAGATAATAAATTAAAATAAATGTCATTGAAGAACTGGATATAGTAAATAGTATCTTGAGAAAAAATGAATTTTCTTTATCTGCACTGTATGACACAGATCAAAACGTGCTGCAGTTCAGAGCATCTTTGAGGTATACAGGCTCCATATTCTTCCCCTACTTGATTTTATTTTATACTCAGCCCTCTTAGAAGATTCTTGGAGTGTGCTTAATGTATTATGGATGTTTTCCACATAATGGATAAAGCCCGTGTTTAGTGCCCTGTGGACTAAGAACCTCCAAGGATCTGGCCAAGGAAAGAATTTGCCATTCCTGTTTGATAATTGTACAATCTGATAGAATAAGAGGAGTATACAAACTCAGTTTAGGAAAAATGTGTATTATTAGTAATAAATACCAAGTTACTAGTAGCATAAATAGAATGAGGCAGTTCTCTGCCTCTCAGAAATATATCAACAAATTGAAAAGCAGACAACCAGCAAACTTGTATTACTGTTCCAGTCACCTTGTTACTCCATCCTTACTGTTCTTCATGTCCTATGAAGTTTTTCTTCCTTGTCATTGTCCTGCAGAGTCAGGTAGTCTTTAGCATACGCTCTCTTTAATCTATTCTGAGGCTTCAAAAATCAGGTGCTTTAGTGCATGCTAATGATTTGGCCTCCATCTATCAGTGTGGAGAGAGAGTGGCACCTCTGCAGAGCAATTTTAGGGCACATAAGATGAATGAATTGCTGCCTAGAGTTGTGTGTGGCCTTCCTATCTCATTTTCCAGGTTAAGGGAGACAGTGCATGCCTCTGATCTCCACCTCATTCTACAAGCTATTCACCTTTCTCTGTTTAGTAGCACTCAGCATTCATGTCAGCTGATTCTGAGAACCTTTTTGGTTTTAAAGCCTGCTAAATGACTGCACTGGCCCTCATGCTGAAGAGTGGGGGTGAAAAAAAGAGAAATTATACTCCAGAGAAGTAAACAATATGTATAAAGTAAGAGTAAAAAGACCAAAGAATAAAATGTATTCCCTTAGCTCTGAGGCGGCATTTCATTTGAGGCATTAATTTTCCAGAATTATCTGAGCTGATACTTACACTGTCATTTGCAAAATGGCTTTGCTATTACAGTAATTTCAGTGGGGAGAGGCATTAGTCTGTCTCATAATCTTCATACTCTGTATGTGTATGAGCATTACAGAGCACGTAGGTGAATAGGGGAGCTATTAAATATTCTTTCTGATATAAATCAAATAAAAATTAAAACCTGGGGTAAGAGTGTTTCTTTGCCTGAGCACCCCAGGTCTCTGGGGCTGAGTGCCTCCAGTTATATTTTCTTGCGCTGGAACCTGGCTTGGGAAAACTTTGTCTTTCACCTTAGCATTTTTTGCCTCCTAAAGGAAAGGAGGCATCCTACCACCCAGTAGGCATGAAGCACGTTTTCTATCCCTCCTCTAAAGCAGTGAGGTTGTCAGGGTTTGTCCCACAGCTGCTAAAGAAAAATTTGCTTGTACCAAATCCCCTTTGCCCTCTCCGCTCCTGCAGAACCCCCAGCCCATTCTCTTCGGCTTCCTCACCTGTGATCTCCTCTATCAGGATATTAAACAACATACTGTTTTTCAGCTCTGACTTCTCCTAGCAGCATTTCATGACAGTCTGAAGTACAGCCATTTCCTTCATTTTACTGGAATGTAATTTTTAATATTGGGTGGCTAAGTGCACATAATTCAGCCCATAATAAGTATTCTAATTTTGAGATTAATCAGCTTCATGGCTCTCATGGCTCATATTTTTTGGACTTCTTCTTAGTGTTTAGACTAATTTTGCATGTATGAATAAAGGCTAAGTGCATGGTTTTTATGTTTTGAGCCATTGCTTGTTTTAATATCTTGCTGAAAGTGATTTTTTTTCCGTTTTTTGCTGGTTGATACAGAGCTGAACATAATTAGGGACTCTGCAGAATTTTAGTTCCCCAAATTGATTTCTGAATAAAGACTTGTATGCGAGATATAAAATACCTTGACTGTTTTTCTTCCTATTTTGCCAGATTTGTAGTGATTACACTTAAAGTCTTAGTGCGTGCTCCTGACTTTTTCCTTCCCATAATGTACTGCTGCAGTAGCCTCTAAGAGCATCATTTTTGTTCACATTGTGGCATATTTGTGTGAATGTTTCTTCATTGCTTCCACTTCTTGATGATTTCCTAAGTGCATTCATTGCCTTCCTCTTTCTCTGCCTGCTGCCCTTGACATTTAATGTTCTTCATTCTCTAATGTTACCTCCTTAATGGTGTTCAGTGTATACAGTGTGCAGGACACACAATTTGTGCTGAATTTCTGGCTTTTCTCTAGTACCTACACTTTTAACAGTCTGTCAGCTCCAATAAGGTGGTTTTCATCTAAGTGGATTTTGGTTTGATTTGGATCAGATGAAATTCTCGACCATTTAAAAGCTGGACTATGGACTGATAACCTGGGCACATTATTTTCTCAGTTGTAGAAGTGAAAGCTGAGAGGTTTCCCAAATAAAAGTTTCTCATCAGAAAAAGCATTTTTATTAATAAAGAATAAAATATTGTGTGAAACTTCACTTTCAATAAAATCTGATTAAGGAAAAATGATGAAAATGTCATTTTCAGTCTTATCCATAATGAAATGCTGTTCCATTTCAAAATACTTCTTAATTTTACAACCTATAGTTTGAATATAATATTAAATCAAAATCAGAACAAAAATACTCATTTTTGAAGTGGAAGATATGAGTTTATCCAGTTATTTTCCTTACAAATAAAATTCAGCTTTTCCTTTTGTTCCTATCGTAATGAAAACAAATCTGGTGTTTTCCAGTAGAACAGAAAGTCTGTGTTCAGATCAGCATGCACTGAATTTATTTGCTTAGCATCGTAGGTTAATTTTATCTGTCATGCTACGTCAAGTAGATTCAACGTAAAAATGGTCACTATTCTTGGATATATATATCAGCATTTGGAAAGGAGAGATTCTGCCCAAAGCTGTAGTCTTTTCTGGGTTAGTACTTCCTGATTTTGTGGTTGACCATGTGCCTCAAGTGCATTGGAAGTTACTTTCATGATTTTTTTCTGCTTATTATGTTCAATCTTTGGCTTCTTTTATTTATATTTTCATAGTTTACATAGATGCATGAAAGACTTTGTTCAACTTTCTGTTATTTTTCTGTAATGGAAAGCACTTTATAAGTGGTTGCACCAAATTTCCATTTGGATTATTAGTGATCTCCTTGGTGAAAAATAAATTAATGATGGAAGAAGATATGTGATGAGAATCAGAGAAAGTAATGTGCAGCTTGAAAAAAACCACTGGTTTTTGGAGATACAGTTAAAAATTGAAGTATTTGAAAGGTCTGAAAATGGAATAAGAAGGGGATCCATTTAGTGCAGTTAGGTGACTGTGACTTCCACTGATAGTAATTAAAGGCCTGGCCCATTGAAACCACTTTTCAAAGGCTACATATTGCAGTAGGGGTCATTCAGCTGTGACATTGTGAGATATATTATGACACATCAAAAGGAAACTGGTGCTCCTAGTGATGTATTGCCTTATGTTTGTCTTCATAGTTTTCTGCTTTGCAGTTTTACATACCCTCTTGAAATTTACATCTTGATTTTTATGTAAGTTTTGCTTTTACTAAAGGATTTGTAACTTCCAGTGGAAAGCAGGATTCTACTTCTGGCTAAAATAAAGCTTGTAATATTAGGAAGTCAGAAATCAGTCAATGCTATGAATGCAGATGTCCATGAATCTAATAAAGGAAAAATTATAAGCCCTTCACTGGAAAGATGTAAACCTACCTTAGAGAAAAGATTAAGAAAATGGCCCTTGAAAGAACAGTCCTGTGTGGTAAGCTTGGAACCAGAAGACATGTAATAGCTTTTGTTTTCAAGAAGTTTGTTGTTTGGAGATTTTCCATAGGTAGAGAAATTGAAAATCCACATTTCATAGGCATGGAATTCTACGGCATAGAAGTATCAAAGATTTTGCTAAAGTTCATTCTTACAAAACACTGTCTATTAAGATGAAGTCACTTAATTTTTCCAGGCTATTTCCCATTGCTTTTAGCATGAATGTTCTTAGACTGATGTCTGGAAAGTGAATATGTCAGCTGAAACAAGAATATTCATCTTCAGCTTTTGCGTTGTCTCTCTGTTATATCCTGTGGTGGTGCCCTTTGTGAAGAGATCTGGGGATATATTCCTTTCCCTCCAATTTTTTCTCCTTAATACCTTCAGTTACGAAAACTAGTAATTCCCAGAGTGCGTGGTTTCTAAGAACAGAGTGGCACTGGGACAAGTGGAAGCCGTTGGTAGTGAAGTATCCAGAGAACTTTGGCCAGAGTGCAATTGCATGGCTGTGGAAATTGTTGATTGACAGGAAAATAATGCTTATTAAAGGATAGTCTGGTCTTGAGAGACAATTATGTTTACCTAGATAAACACAATTTTCAGAACCAAGAGCAATAAAAAGCTTTTAATTTTGAACATCTATTATGGAGATATTCTTTATGGTTATTATTCCACTGTATATTTTCTCAAACAGTTGGTGTCTTTACATTTCTGTCATCCTTTTATGTTTTCATGCCTAAACATTTAATACAGGTTCTGTGTCATAGATTTCAAAAAATTTGCTATTTTTCTGACATGAATCATACATTATAGGATAAAATAGCTATGACTTGACTGGGAAAATGAGGAATAAGGCAGTCTTTTGAAAACAGCACTGCCTCTTTGTAACCTGCACTATTAAAATCGATTTCCAGAAAGAAATTTCATGACTTTTTGCTTAGATTCCTTTCACAGTGGAGAAATCCATCAGATTCTGTGCAAAGATCTAGCTACTGCAGTACTTGTTGACTCAATGGTTCCATTTGCATATTTTACCATTCAGGAGCACAGGATGGCATTTTTCTTCTGAAGAAGTAGTATAGATTTTCTCCCCTGTTTAATATTATCCTTAGGCTAATATCATCCGATGTCTTCTTTGTGAGGTTCTCAAAATCTTTTTGTCATGTCCTCACTAGTCACGTTGAAGTTTTAGCAACCCATAATTTCTCTGAGTCCACTTGTTCAATGCCAACATAAAATCACACGTTGGTTCCTACTTCCTGGCTCAGTGTTTGCCTGCATTCATAGCCAAATTTGCCCAAGATCAGAGTGTGGAAAAGTTACACACTTGAAAGAGACTGTTCTTTTAACATGTTTTCCCCCTAATTTTTGAAACTCAGAATGACAAAAAGAGTTGCAGAAATTGCTTTAAATAGCACTGGCATCTAACAAGGAAAGAACCAGCATCCTGTGAAAGGATGAAGGAAATTTATTACCTTTACATGGTCAGTCACAATATTACTCCTCAGGAATTTTGAATGATAAAATTGCAAAAAGAGTTTCTAGTTAGAAACACAGTCCCATAGGGAATATTTAAAAGGCACATGCAAAGCAAACACTATGTAAAAACTTATATTATGAGGTTTCTTTTGTTTGTTTTCCTTTTCTTTCTTAGAGAAGTGAGAAAGTTCTTTGAAATGTTATGCTCCATTTTAGACTTCACTAGAGTATCGGCAGAGAGGCAACAACTGGAAGGCCAGCCTAAGCCTTTGATTAGAGGAAGGTGTGAGTTTGTCTGCTTTAACACCTCTGTGGATTGTGTAGGAAACTGTAGTGCTTGAAGGAAAACAATGAAGAATTTTGGAAAAAAACACCTTGTTTTTAAACTTGAGCTAGGAATGGTGGCACCTGGTTAACTCTCTACTTCTACAATCTGCACTGATGCATCTCTAGTGATGCAGGGCAGCTGGTGGCCATGACTTGTCTTTTTATCCCAGACTCATGGTGGACCTCATAGAGATAAAACAGCACCTGTGATGATTGCAAAACTGGCAAGAGTGGAAAATACCTGGGAATATGGTTTGAGACAAAACACAGACAGTGCAAGGCTGACCAATGAGACACTGCAGGTTGCATAAAATTTATACTGTATAAATGTGTGCCTATACATATGCTTCCACTCTTTAACAAAGTATTGACTTCAGTTTAATCTAATTGTATTTTACTAATTATATATACATATACACACACACATATACAGATATATATATATACATCTATATCTGTATATACCTAAGACTTTCTCAGCTTTCCTGAGAGCTGAGCCTAATTCTAAGGTGATTTAGCTTGTCTTATTTACAGGAGCTGCACTTTTAGTTGAACTGTGTATAGACTTTTTCTTCTGGAACAGAATTGTTTTCCTCATAATTCTGCAACAATTTTCCATTAGATAGTGATCCCTTTCTTGACTGTTTTTCTCTCTCATGTGTTGTTATTTATGAGTACTGCAATGCATGAATATTTTACATTTTCCTGTTTCTGATTGTATTGTTCTTTCCTAGTTGTTATCCAGAATTTACTATCAGGAACTGACAGCAGAAACTTTTGGTGCCATTGTTAATATAATATTGAGACGCTGAAGATCTGCTGATCTGTCTCACAACCTCTTGTAAATTCTTTTCCTCTTCAAATTCACTTCCTCTTCTTGGCCAATTTGCAGTCCAGTGAGCCAAGTTTTCAGTTATTTCATGTTTTCTGCACTTTAACCTTTGATGAAGTACTTGGCTTAATGCTTTTTGAAGATATAAGTACTTCATTCTATTTTTGCTGAATCCTGGAGGATTGAAAATTCTGCAGAGCAAGTCAGGCTTTTTAAAACTTTTTAATAGTTTTTATTTTTACTTATACAGAGTTACTTTTCTCAACAACAAATAAATTAAAGACTTATGTATGTACCACTAACAAAATTATACTTGAATTAAATGTCAGGATTAATTCTTGGGACAAGAAAACTTCCCGGAGACAAAAAAAAAAGAGCTCAAACAGTGCATATCTTCTGCAGAAAAAGAAGGGCAAGAATACAGCCAAGGCTGCAGGTCCCTGGTGCCAAGCACAGGGCTCTGGGCTCTTGGCCTCTGGCTGCTGCCACAGTCCAAGTGTTCAGTGGTAGCAGTGGCCACGGGCACAGCCCCCTGGCAGCTACATGCTGGTTGCAGTGCAAGTTCACAGGCTGTTTGCTTCCTGGTGTGTGTGGAGCAACTTCCAGCAGCTGTGATTCCTAGTTACAGGTTTCCTAAGTGGCTGGCAGACAGTGAGGACTCTTAGAGCTGAGCTGATGGATTTGAAGGGGGATTTTCTGTGGTAGGCTCTCTTTGAGGCTATGGAAGGCTACAGACTGCTTTCAGAGGGCACATCTGGTTCTGCTGCCTCTTCCTGCCCAGTCTGGGGCTGAAACTGCTCAAGGCAATAGCAGAGAGCTAAGAGGAGTTGGAAGCTGATAGGTTTCAGGGGAAGGTGTGCTTGTCCCTGAACTCTGTTAAAGAGCTCTGGGACATAGAGAGCTCAATGATAATAGCAGCTTTTAAGTTACCTCTCATACACTTAAAATCATGCTACTCTAAAACTGATGTTATTTGTAAATTAATATCTTTGATGAAGCTACCTGAGCCCCATCTTGCCTATTTTCCCCAATGCCAGGTGTCAGTGCCACAGACTAATGGTCAGATAGGAGGGAGAGCTCCTGTACTGCAGCTGGGGAGAAGGGTGATGTGACAAGGCTGGGCTATGCTCGCAAGAGTCTAGAGCTGGTAGAACTGTCCATCACCGGTGCAGGTGCTGCTCTCCAAGCCAGATGATGCAAGAGTTACGCTGGACTAACGAATCAGCTCCCATACTTTATGTTAATCCCATCTTTCCTGCTGCAGCTCCACAACTTGACCCAATGGGACTTGTGGGAACTGAACTGCAGCCCTCAGCAGTGCTTCCTGAGGACAATGCCTCAGTCTGAGCTTGTATGTTTTAAGCTAAGTCTTTGCTCTGAAAACCAGGGTGACTTCAGGATATATGTTCAAGGGTTTTTGGAATGATTGATCGTTCTTTCTGGAATCAAACTATTTCCCACCTTCCCTGAAACATCTTGGTTCAACTCTTCTGGTGAAGTTTCATGGACACATTGGCTATCAAAGCTCGTGTCAGAAGCTTGTTCGCTGTCTTGCATCCCAAGACAGAACTAGAGGGATCCCAGCAGAGGGAGGGCTCTTGGAAGGGATGGGGGCAAGGAGGCAGAGAACAGATAACAGAGATTGAATAACATAACAACTGTATTTTAAGGGGATGCTTTATAGGATTTGAAATTTTGCTGAATTTCATGTAACAATAGGGATTATAAAAAGAAATTATAAATCACTGTTTTCATTATTTGCTCTTGGTCCCACTGGCTTTTGTTGAAACTAAATATTCATAATTAATTTTGGTACTGGCCAAAACAATATCTTACAGCAAAGAATTGTTCTTATTACAAATTTTAGAGTATTTATGAAAATGAATAAATTAGTTAGCTGGCAGAATTGAATTTCAAATGTGGAACAAGCCTATGTGAAGTATAGCCACACAGAGAAATTATGTGCACTCTGCCATAAATTATGCAGATGTTTAGTGCTGAAATGCTGAAATACATTTCATTGCATTTGGAAGATTTGAATGTCCTTTCACTTGCATGCTTTGAAAGATGGCTAATAATTCAGAACTATTCCATGGAAAACATGTCTAGAAAGAAATGTGTGAATGCCCTAACAATGAAGCTTTTGTCATTATTTTGCTGTTGTGAAACGAGCTGAAGTTTACCATAAGAAGACCTATGAAGGTAAATCTTCACCCCCATAAAGGCATCTCTAGATGGGCAAACAGATCAGCCTAATACTTTTCAAATTCCATGAACTAATGATGGATTTTAGAGATCATTATTCTAGAGATGTCTATTTAATTCTGTGTTCAGTGGAAATATTCTGTAGTCAGTAATCCCTTGCAGTACTGACTCACCAGCAGTGATCTTAATTCCCTCATGCATTTGTCCATTCTCCATCTTCACCCACCTTCAAAATGAACAGACAACTCTCCACAAAATAAAAAATCAGTTTCCTGAACGAATTTTCATGTCTTCAAGAAATAAAAAGGCTCTATTCTTTTCTTGGGTTGGTACAGAGGAACCTCCCATATCACATAGCTGAAAATTAATGTGCTGATAAATGCAGAAGAGAGAGTGCATTTTTGACAGGTTGTGTTTCAGTCAAGAGCAGAGAAGTAGGCAGCAGCATATAGAGCGGAAAGCAGCAGCGTAGGAAACCATAGTGATCTCTTAGGGTGATGTCCCTTGCCATCCCTGCTATCTCAGCATTTATCTGTCATGGTTCATGAAGCAACATTTTAAAACCAGCAAGGAATCTTCCCACCATTGTTCCCACTGACAGCTCTCCTGGAACCTCCCAGCTCAACTGTTGGAGACCATTTTCTAACTTCAGGCTTGAATACATTAAGGAACATAACATAATGTAAGGAAATAAAAAATGGCTGTTCCTGATCAGCCTAGAGCTCTTTCCAAACAAGCAGTGCATTTCTGCCGCAGTCAGAGTCAGGTGGCTCTTCTGCAGGAGCACTAGAGCAAAGAAACCTTGGTGTATTTTCCTTGGTGTATTTTCCCCACTCTTTTCTCTTTTTGCCCCCAGAGAAAGATCCTGGTTTGGGCAGAGATGTCCTGCAGACTGAGTACAGGCTGTGGTCCATCATTTAGGCAATACAGTCCTGTGCAATTACTGTGGAAGAAACTGTTCTTAGACTCTACATAGCCCTTCCTTCACCAGAGGCCAGGTAGTGTTTTTCTTGCTGACACTGAGCTCTATCTTACTTCTAGGGAAATGCCACTGAGACTGCTAGCAAGTCACATAAGTAAGGGAATCTTAGATATGAATTTTGCATTCAAAGTTCAGAATTTATCTCACTCAGCATGTTGTCTTTCTAAACAGGGTCCTACTTCTTATGCCACACTGTGAGGCTAATTATTCTCAATTTATTTGCACAGCCCTGCATTTGCCATCTATTACTCCTGAAATATAAAATGATCTAAATTCTTTTATATCTGGCTGCACTACCTAATTATTCCTCATTTGTTTTTATTCTCTTCCAATTTAGTATCATCTGCAAAGTTGGAAATCATGTTTTCATATCATAATTAGACCTCTAAGAACCTAAGAAAGCTGCTTGGCAAATAAGCATGCAAAGGGCTTGTTTTTTTCCCTTCTTCTATTTTCATTTTAATGGAGATTTAAAGTGAGACAATAAATTAGAAATGCATGAAATTATGAGCTAAAAAATTTAAGTTGTTTGCCTGTGAGCCATAATGTTGCAGCAACCAGAAGTGATACGAAGGAGTAGTTTCGACAAGAAAGTTGGTTAGGAATGACTGATAAAGATGTAGAAGATGAGCTGACATGGCCCAGCCGTGCTGCATTAGAAGATGTGCTTATTTGGACAATGTATTGCTGGTGTCAGGAGCCTGAAAGTTCTTCTTCTGCCCTAGCTACATGTAGCCAATGTGTAAAGTCAGTTAGCAGCTGTGACTTTGATGAAGACAGAATTTTCTGCCTTAAGAAAGTACTCTTCTACCTCCAATATAAAGATTATCTCACCTTTAAAATATGGCTGAGTATTTCCTGCACCGTAGAGATAGCAGAGAAGATATTAGCACGCTTAGAGTATGACAGAAGACGGCTCCTTTACTTGTGTTGCTTAGCATAATGCAGTAGCAATCAACCAGTTTGACATTTTCTAAAGCCAGAAAGGCAGAGCAACTCAGTAGCTTTGCTTCAGTCATCTGTATATCTGGAAGTTTCTATCAGAAATAGAATGAGCACTATGTAGTATCTGTCTTCTTTTGTCTCCCTTTTGCTCAAGTTTTAGCAGTTGAATGCATTGTTTCGAGGTACTACAGAGCTGTTGGCAATTCAAACCAGATCCCTTTCAACTCAAACCATTCCGTGATTCTGGGTTTTTTTCAAATATATAGGAACAGAATGAGAGAATCGCTGTCTTACAAACAAGCAAATGAAAAAGCGAAGCACGTAAAGATCTCTCTCTACTGTACCTGTTCCAGTCCGAGTTCTTCTGAACAAGACTAATGTTGGGATCTGCAAGCCTCTCAGAAAAGGAGCAAATCTGATGGACCAACCCATACAGGATAAGCCCTGAAGCCACAGACCCTGTTCAGACCCTGGATTGCTCTTCATTTTCAGGTGGAAGAGAAGCACATAACCATCCTCAGCTGATTTCCCTCAGGGAATCACAGAGTGTTCTCTGTGCAAGTTCAGACAGCTGCAGACTTTGCATTTGTGCCATTAAGTTTGTGTTGGCTGTGATAACCTCCCCTTTCCAGTTCAGACAGTGCTTAGAACAGGGAAGCTGCCTTAAATCTCTCCCTCGTGCTGTTCCATTCCTTGGCTCCATTTTGAGAAATCATAAAATTAAGGGACAGGCCATTGGATATTAACCATGGCTTGATGTTGGATGATTTTTTGCTCTTGAAAAGCCTGGCATGAAGAGTGAAGCTTATGGTTCAAGGACACTGCCATTGGCAGTGGGAGCAACAAATGATTTTGTGAATGAGACTGAGAAGGCCACGTCACTTGTGGAATCCATCTGGTGATCTGAGCATCTCTGGGCCTGATTCTGACTTCCCCAATGGTGTCAGTCAAGAATAGCCCCTTCAGAACAATTGCACTACTGACAGTGTTGACGCGTATATGACACGAGATCAGGGTTGTGTCAGATCTGCCAGAAAGGGTAGATTTTTTTTTGCTGTCTGTGGGTTTTTTTGGCCCTCACTTTTTAGGCACATTCAATTACAGATGCAACTTAAGTCATTTTTATGTCTTCCTGACTGACAGATATATTGGTTAATGTCCTAGCTGCAAAGTTATGCCCAGCTATGTGCAGCTGTTGTTCTGAGCCAGTGGAAGGAATGCATAGGTATGGTACTTCAGCAACTTTATCTCTTCTCTTTAGGATGCCAGAAAGAAGAAACACATTTTTTAAAAATCCAATTGATCCTAATAGGATAAGATATTTAAATGTAATTATTAAATATTATCTCTGCGAGACAAGGTTAAGGGCATTTGTGTAACGTAACTTCATATTTTCCCCTGAATCTATCAGAAGTTATTCTTAATTGTAGCTTCAGCTGTAAATTTACAAGGTTTTGAGTGGCTTGGTTTCAGATGATGACACTCCTGCAAAATCAGTGATGTTCCTGAGTAATTTATCTTGAAAAGTAAAAGTGTTCGTGAAAAGGTTGCAATGAACACTTTAAAGTCTGACTCTGTTTCTGTAGAGATCATATGGAATATGGATTAAATTGTTCTTTGCATGATTAGTCTCCTAAATCTAACATAGACTTTCTATTCCATCATGAGATGACTCAAAGATTTCAAAGTGAGCTAATTAATTAAAAATTACAGTTTTCAGGAAAAAATTCTATTAAACATCAACACATGCCTAATTTTATTTTTCCAATCATATCTATTATTTCTTTAAATATTCAGAATAATTCTCAATGAAACTCAATACATTACAGCAATCTGGATGCTATTCGTATGTCATTAAAATGATAAGGCAACTCTAAGCTTTTAAGAATTGTGTCAAAGGGGGAAAAAAAAAAGACATCTGAAAATACCATCTGAATTATATAATTTTTAAGCTTGGAAATAGGAACTTGATTTTTATGATGAGAAACAACATCTGAATATATGTTTGCCAGCAGAGTTCTCTGTTTTTATATCTGCCATTATTCTATTGCTTTTCCAGTTTACCACAGCCCATACTGTTTGTGAGACAACACTGAAATGTGGATAAGGCAAGCACCCATGTAATGCAATGGATTTTTTTTAAAGAATCGGCACACCATTGTTTTCCTTATCCTTAAGGATTTTAGGATTGTGGGAATTCACCTTCTCCCTAGGTACGTACACACAAATTTCTTATAACTTCTGATGACTGCAGTTAGTGTTAATATAAACATTTGGTACATTTTTATGTCCAACATGGCAATCTTTTCTAAAACTATATTAATGCAATCAAGTCCAAGAAATGTTAATTTAAAACTTGTAGTAGCATAAATGCTTCCTTAAAGTCCATGGTCCATAAACTTCTTGTAAAAACTGACTCTGAGATAGTAAAAAAACTGACTTCAAGAGGACAAGTTAAGAAGAGATCTCTCCTTAAATCCAGTGTGCCCTAACTGTCAAAATCTTCCCATACTGGCTTGGCCCACCTGAGTCCTAAATGTCTCATTTTCCTCTCTCCCATGTGTTTCATTGAGCCAAAATGCCTGGATGGAATCTCCAGTCCCTGTGAGTGATGTGGCTCCCATGCCATTCCTTGAGGGGGGAGGGCAGTGCTGGTTGTAACTCTTCCAAACCCATGGAGGAGGTGAGCATCTGTGGCTCAGCTGCTGTACAGTACCTGAGGAAAAGCTAGAACAGAGGTATTTTTAGTAGCAAGAATTCATCCTAAAATTCCAGTCCTATCTTTGCCTGTATCCCCCCGCCGTCTATCCAGCACCACCAAAAATTTGAAGTGCTGTAGAGACCATAGAATCTCTGACTTTCTATAAATTTTATCTGCAAATAGTATTCAGCATAATTAAGAAGGAATTACACCAAATTCTCACATTACAGCTGGATTTAGTGGAAAGGGCTGTGGAGTAGTTTGGAAGAAACTGGTGTGTTCTTAGGCTCTTTTTGATGGAAGTTCCTTCAGATTTCATGGATTTGTCATGCTTGAGATCCTGTGTACTGCACTGATCAGCTGTAAAACTGTCCTTTATTTGAAATTAAATGTGGAGAAGTTTAAATTGTTCTGTGTGTATGCAGACATAAGTAGCTCATCTCTGGCAGTGCTCAGATTATTTATACTGCAGCTGCAGTGAATTTGAGTTGCACCAAATGTAGCTCTCTAAATGTCAGCTTGATTTTCTCAAGACCTACTTTTAACTTGTTATAAATATTACTTGTTACAGATGCTAAAACTCTTCAAAAGATGAATGTCAGTCTGGGTGCAGAAATATACATCATAACAGGACATTTGTTTATATTCTCCCAAAAAATTACCAAAATTACCTTTGTTATATGCATTTAAGGATTTGAGGATTGTGGGAATTCACCTTTTCCATAGGTGGGTACACACAAATCTCCTACAACTTCTGATGACTGCAGTTAGTGTTAATGCAAACGTTTGGTACATATGTATGTCAAACATGGAAATCCTTTCTAAAACTAAATTAATGCAATCAAGTCCAGGAAATGTTAATTTAAAAGCTGAAAAGGAAAAAAAAAAAAGAAAGAAAATATGAATGTCAATTTAATTAGACTTTTAACTGATTATATGAAATTTTTATTGTCTCCCAAACTTGTCTTCTTTTTTGTTTAAATAACAAAAGCAAGGAGATAATTCACTGTTTATAATTTAGGGACTTCAGTTACTGCCAGGCAATGAGATGGTCCATAATTCAAAGCTTAAAAGTGAAAAGGAGAATCCAGCACTTTTTTTTAGATACTCAGAAAGCACTGAGCACAATCTCAGTTCCAATTATTTATTCATTGAGACAAATAAAGTTTCAACACTGTATATAAGCGGTGGATTAAAATAATATTGATTGCAATTTTCTTGACAAATAAAAAGGCAGAAACGAGAATTTGCATTCATATGGAACAGATCAGTCACATTTGCAAGAAAAATGACCTATCTTAGAAAACAGCTTCTAAGTAGGCAGGTAACTCTTAAACTTCAAAGGGTGTTCTTTCTCCCATCATGCAATTACAGCCAAATATTTTTGCTTGGGTCAGGTGAAAAAAAAATCTGTATTCTCAGCTGTAGAGTTTTTAAGACCCCTGTTGTCTTGCCTATTACTGTGGATGTTAATTCCACAGTGGGGCAGAGGCAGTGTGACAGACCTTGCCCTTCTGCAGCTGGGACTGTCAGATTACATTGGTCCTGTTTGTTAGTGTTTTCTTTTCTGACCAGTCACCTTTAGTTACCCAAAGTCTTACCTTCACTTCATTGAAATCCAGAATCTAAGGTTCTATAGAGAAAAAAGATATTTTTCATTGGGTTTTTGTTGGTTGCCTTAGTTGTCTAAACAAGGGACTGTTAGAATGGAATGATATAATGGAATAAATGTCAATTTGGGCAAAGCTCCACAGAAATTGCCTTAGTTATTTGTAATTTTTCTGCTCCATATATTCATTTCTGAAATACTTCCAAACCATTCTATTTACTATGTTAAGAGTCTAATTTTTATTGATCTCTCAGATCATTCATTGAAACTTTCACCCAGAATTACATCAGCACATATCATCTTATTGCCATGGTTTTATTATCATAACTTTAGTTACGCTTCAGTGCAAGTCAAAACCAATTCTAGCCATGTTTGTGACTTTTCTTGGCCATCCCTAGACTCCAGAGGAGTCAGTGGTTGGTGTCTCCTGGAGGGGTGGTGCAGAGTGATGCTGAGCCCCTGAGATACTTGCAGGCACATTCTATGGGCCAAACTCTGTTCCACATAGTGTGGGGTGAATTTGTAGCTATTGATATAGTTATCAAAGTGTTCTGTAAAAATCAAAGCAGAAATTGCTCTTTCCTTTAGGTTGATGCATAGAAAAGAAAGTATTAATTTTGATTTTTAGTAAATATTCTGATTTAATTTAAGAGAATTGGAAAAGCTTGTCATGTATTCATCAGTACCAGCCCTTTTACCTGTGCAAAGTTAAGACACAGAAGACCTGAAAAGAGATGAGAATAATTTTTGTATGCGATGGAAAGGCAAGAGAAAAATAAATCAATTCAGCTAGAATATTCCAAAACAAATTCATGCTCTACTGAAGGATCAAGTACAAGGACTTTAAATGTTTGGGTTAGCTGGGGGACATCATCTGAATTAGATCCACTTGAAAGGGTGAAAAAGCATCACTGCTCTATCCAGTAATGCCACCAGTCTTCAGCTGTTGTGGTTGCTGTTATTAATGCGGCATCTTGCTTTCAATAAGTAATGTTTACATTTCAATTGTAGCTTCCATCTTGAGCTCACAGTTCACTTTTTCTTGTAGCTGTTAAGTTCCATTGCAGTGAAGCCCAGTTTAATTCTTCCTCTCGAGTCTGCTATGTAATCTTGATTTCTTAAGCATATTTTCTAGCTCTGGTATTCTCTTATTAGACTCAGGATATTATGGCATTTTCAAAATGCTTTCTATTTATAATTTAACATTATGCGATGTCAAGAATAATCAAAAGCATAGAGAGATGACAGAGAAAAATCCCATTTTATATGATCTTTCCAGGTCACATTTCTGAGTTTTGCTTAGAATGCCTTCTTCAGGAGCTAAAATTGCCTTTTTAGTGAATGAAACATGCAAAAAAAGAGGTAACAGAAAATGGTCATGATCACTCAGTAACTTTATTGGCACAGGTTGTCAAAGTTCAGAGCCAGTTCCCAGGTTTCGTCACAGTTCAGGACCAGTGTCCAGCCCTCACTGTGACTCAGTGTGTGAGGAAATCACCCCAGCTGGCAGTTGCTCTGTTAGGGCCTTGGGACAAAGCTTCCCTGAAGTTTGGAGCGGTGGTGGAAGGGGAGATTTAACATCTCACTCTGTCCTGCTGACTGTGGAGCTGGTGGTGCATCTGACTAGGGAGAGAAGGTGGCCTGTAAATCATTCTGCAATTTGCAGCAGGAGGATGTCAGGAAGATTGAAACCTTGCTGTTCCCTCCACTCATGAAATACAATGGGCTCCTGTAAAATGGGCTCTTCTTGCTGGACCTACAGCTTCCAAACATCCCAGTGCATCTGGCAGCTCTGCCCTGCTCCTTTCCCCTGCCCCATCAGTGGGATCACACAGGGAGCAATATTCTCATTGTGGTCAGGGGAGCAGTGGATGAGGAGAAAACTCAGAGCTGTAGTAAGGCCACAAAACCACACAACAGGTGGAGGCACGACTTCTGACGTGTCATGCGTGGGATGGTAAGGCACAAAAACAGGCAGGTGAGGCACAGGACAATGGTTTCAGCACCTGTCAGGTTTGGTGCCCATTGGTACAGAAGGATTTAAATACAGTACATCAGTATGTTGCCTGACAGTGCTGATATTCATATACCTGCATGTATATCCTGCTCTGTTCCAGCTGCTGAAACATTTAATGTGTCTGAATGATTAAAAGCATACAATATTACCTGTGTAAAAGAAGTAATTAAATTACTGATAAGTTACAGGATTTACATTTTGGCCAAAGAAGGACTTTGATTCCACATAGTATTTGGAGACTTGTGGCAGAATCTGTGGCCTTGAGTTGGAGTTGTTACAATGGCAAAGAAAGAATGTATGATCCATAGTGGTGCACACAGCCCTAAGCGCTGAGCCAGCTGAGGCAGCAATAGCAAAGCCCTGAGGAGTCACTCGTGTTTTAAATCCCCACCCTCTTAGAGGCTTACGTGCTTAACTGTGCATTTCTCTGCATGCATTTCTCTCCTCACACGATTTACAGCCATGATTGTAGGAACTTAATCCTCCTCTTCACAGAAAAACACAGAGAAGAATCAATCTTTTCTTTTTAAAGGGAACCAGAGCAGAAGTAGGTGGTGATTCCTCTCACCTCCTCCTCAGCCTTTTCAAGAGGACATCTTGTTTCAGACCCTTTTTCTGCTTTTACAAGCACAATCTGACCTGGAAAGTTCCCCCGCATATAGACTGTTGGGGAGGACGAGTACTTTCAAACTCTGCCCCAGAAGTCATGGGCAGATTGTATAAAAGATTTAGGGATTCAATGAACTACAGAGTGGGAGTAGGAGTAAGTGTAACTCTGATTTTGCAGTGTGGTGGTTAGATCACTTCCATGGGTTTGGAAGACTCTATGCTTCAAGGACAATTTAGTTATATTAGTCAGAGACTGATATATAGGACTCTTTGTAAACCGTTTCCTCAGCCAGCTTCCCTACAGAGCCAAACTTGCTTCTTTATCTCTGTCCCAATGATTGCAAAAATGTTCCAAAATGACCTAAAGGAAATATCTAAGAAATTTATAATGCAAACTGATACATTATGCATTTCCTCAGGAAAATTTTGGAAACTGATCAAAATAATTTAATTAGTTACTTCATTGTGAAAAAGGTTTTAAGAGCCAATTAGACAAATCAAGCAGGGAGAGCTGCAAGCTTGAAATATAGAATCAGTAAAGTGAGATACTATTCTAAGGAAAAAGGTGGAGATGACAGTACATGAAAGGGAACTGATCTGCAGATGAATGGCACAATAGCAGTAAAAGACACACAATGGGGTTGATACCATGAACTGATAGGGGGGTGCAAATGGGATCAGTGCAAACTGGGATAGACTCATGGAATGGCACTGCTTGGAATGAACAAGCTTGCATTGCAGCTGTCTCAAACAGTGACTTGCTACTGCTCAGGTAACGATCTAATTGTGGAGAAAACCATGCAAAACTCGTTGTCTAGCATATATATGTGTGTGTGTGTGTGTATGTATTTTAGTTTGGATAGTCAAATGCTTGTCTTGTACAGTGATGTGTCATGTTGTAAGATTTCACAGTAACAACTGTCTCCTTGGGTACTTTGATGATTTCATTGTTGTTGGTAGTGTAGTTAGTTTCTCCAGACCCTGTACATCACACAGGTACATTTGTACACCCAGGTTCTCTCTTTCTGCATATCTACAAAACATTCATCAGGGAACATTTAGTGAAATGATATAAAACTAATAACACAGGATTTATTAACAGGGTTAGGTTGGAAAGCACCAGATGGGTGTTTCATACCTGAGCAGTGTGGAAAAAATCTGAATTGGAATGCTCAGTTTTGCCATGTGTGTAATATCATACAAATTGGGCCAAGCTCTGTCTACAGTACGGAGTTTCACAGCTGTCATTTTGCACTACATGAATGAACAGACTTATGTGTGTTAGGCATCCTCTTACTCCAGTGCTCTCCACTGCTGGAATTACTGTTAGGAAGTACTGCAAACTTTTGCCTCCCTCTTACAACAACCAATATCACATGCACAAGTCTGGTAGTGTGAAGCAAATTTAGAATTTTCCCCCTTTCTGTGTATGTTATTACAGATGGCTACAGATGGTTCTGTGCTGTACAACGGTCTGATGCAGAAGGTAGAAGCTCTCAAAGTACACACTTACGTATGTGAAAAGTATGTAAATGTCAAGTGTGAGCTGGATTGCTTGGACCAGATAACCCAGACTTTACCTCACGCTCAATAAAATTATTTATGGAGGAAGAAAATGCTTCATATGAAAAAGGGAGAGTTCTTGTAGCTGCAAGGAAGGCTGGAGATATTGGTGATAAATTGATGAGAAGCAAAATTTAGACTTTAATATTGTAATAATAATGCTAATTAATGGCATTAGTATGGTAAAAAGAAATGGTTTTATAAGAATAGAATATGTAGAGTTATCTGTCAAACCTAGCTTGCAAGGTCACAAAGCAACATGAATAAGAGCTGTTGTTAGTAAAGAATGTATTTCAGAGAACTCAATGTGTTTTCTCTTCCGTAGTATAGGCATTTCTGAAAAAAGCTGAAGGTCACATCTGGAAGATGAAAATGTATTTTCCCACAGAAGATATTAAAGGGTTTATGATTATGCTAGAGCACACTGTTAAGTATATGGAACCATTACATTTTGACAAGGTAACTGATCTAGATGAACGACATTCACAAATTCCAGAGAAATCATTGAGATAAGGTAAGAAAAGCCTTTAGAATATCTTTTTCTTTCACATCTTGTTAACACCTAGGGAAACATCAAAAGACAGAAAGAGGGTAGTAGTTTTTCTGTATTTTTGGGAGAAGTTGGAGGGAGAAATAAATGAAATTATTTCAACTGTTTAGAGCATGGTGCTGGTGAGGCCCAGGTCATGGGTTTGGGTTCGGTCCCTGTATGGGCTGTTAACTTAAGAGTTGGACTTGATGATCCCTGTGGGTCCCTTCCAACTCAGAACATTCTGTGATTCTGTGGATATGTAATATGGAAAGAACAATTGCTATTGTTTAAAGACCAGGCAATCAGGCTTGATGAATGTACAATACTTCTGTGTGGACAGTCCTAAATAGCCAAAGAAAAGTAAACTAAAGGACACGTTGTGCTTGGACATACAAGTCTCTTGACACAATGTCATGTGTAGACACACAGAGAATTGATTTCTCTAAAAAGCTGACATAAATGCCAAGAACTGATGAAATTAATTTTAAATTAGCTCAGGAGAAAAAAATAAAGCATGCAAGCTAAAGGGGAATACTTTGTAAAAAGAGATGAAACAAATGAGGCAGAACTAGTGGTCAAAGCTGAACACCACTGTGGTATACAAGAGGGAGGTTGTTGGAAAGAGAGCAGACTTTGCAGAAAAAAAAAAGAATGAATGCAGAAACATGACTGTGTAAGAACAAAATAATGTTTTCAATATTATGCTGGTAGGAAAGCAGTAGTAAAGTTTAAAGTACTAGAGAAATGTAATTAAACCCATCCCCAGCAGCAGAACACTGAATGTCAATCAGTAATTAGAGCTGGACGTGCAGATAATAAACTACCTGCACAATGAATACCAAGATAAATAATACAGAATACTTATTTCCACATATAAACATACTTATACCTGTATGTAATACAGTTATTCTCTTAAGTGCTAAATCCATACAAGACAGACTGAAGGAAAAAAAAGAATGATACTCTGCTGAACTCTAAAGGGTTTAATGTGCTGTGCAGAGTATCCATCTATCTCTTTTATTTTGCTGAGGATCAGCCATAGAATCACAGAATCATAGAATCATAGACTAGTTTGGGTTGGAAGGGACCTTTAAAGGTCATCTAGACCAACACCCCTGCGATGAGCAGGGACGTCTTCAATTCATCCTCCTACCATGTCTGTCATGTTCCTGTTCTTTGAGCAAATAATCTCCAGGTAGAACTCCACAGCTCTTTAATATAGCTATAGTTTATTTTTGAGGTTAATCTGTGTCAAGATTGTACTGCTCCTTTGATTTTTGGGTGGTAGCCTCAGGTTGTGGGCAGAATAAGAAAAGCATGTTGCACAAATGGTGCATTGAGCGTAAGCAATGCAGTACAGTCCGAGTGAAGTAACAATAAAGCCTTTAGACCATATCACATTTTCATCTTCATGCCACATATGTCACAGATAAATGATTTTAACAATACAGAAGAGAATTTTACCATGTATTTTAGTATGCCTATCTTTCTGCTTGTAAAGGCTCATGCTTCTGTACAGTAAGATCAGCTGTGCCGAGTGAGTTATCCTTGTGAAGAGGGAAAAAGAGCTTTATACAGCTCTCTAAAATTATGTATAAGATCAGCTTGTCTCTCATGAAAATGTCAGAGTTTCAAGTGCCAGTTTCTCACGGATCTGCAAGGTCGGAAAAGGATGTAAAGTCATACATGGGAGCTGGGAATCAGCTCTTGCAAATATTGTCACGTGAAGCCATACTAACTATCCCTGAAGGACTATGCATTATTGAACTTCACAGCTGTGGTGGTTTTGGGAATAGGAAGGATGCTGCAGATGGAGAAGTTAAAGCTTCTTACAGCCTTTGTGTAGAAGTAATTTCAAGGAAAGAAATGCATACTCTGGCTGTTGACATTTTTATAAGTTTTTAAAGTTGTTTAAAGCTGAGTCCCTGGCTTGGACTGTTAAATGCATACCAGATAATGAGGAGTGGCCAGAACAAAATAATATCTAGTCGGAGCTGTAAGTATGGTTGGCAGTACCCACATCCTGAGCTGATGTATCCATAGGTTTAAATTCTCTCCAACAAACTTATTCCCTAGCTCATATAAGTTTCAAATATACTTTATTAAAATTGCTGTCCAGAAAAAAAAATATTTTAAAAACATGCCTTCTTTGTGAAAAGTATATCTCACAATTGAAACTGCTCAGGCAGTGAGATTGCCCACTCCTTTGTCTTTACATTTTAATGTGTTTATTTATAGGAACACAGTCTTTAAAAGCACACGCAACAAACATCATTGTGCTCTCCAGGCAAATGCATAAGATGGGCTAGAATCTCCATTTGTCTGTGCTGTGCATGCTCATTTAGATTATGGTAAAGTGGGTATAAAACACTACTGGAACACAATGCAAATGATGTATGCCTCTTTGCAATGAGATAAACGATTATATGTGGTATTAGAGCCATAATTTTATGCTTGTTAGTCATCCAATTTTGATTAAGGGAGCATTTATTTTAAGAATAAGTCTGCACCGCTGTTCACATTTTCTCTTTCTACAGCAAGTAGTGTGTTAAAGAGCAAGACAAAAACCAATTCAAGAATAGGACAGTTGGGACTGATGTGGTGAAAATAGCACAGTGCAGAGCTGAACCAGTAGGAGAGGTACCAAATGAAACTGTTGGTCACTGGCTTCAAAGGTCGTTTGGGTTTAAAGGTGCTCAGGTCCTTGAGGTAAACACTGGGAATTTCAGTACTGCTCATAAAATGCTGAAGTTGACACAGAATGTTTGCCTTCCAAACACCAAAACCTTTTCAGGTTAATTCCCCAGTTGTGCATATTTTGGGGGTTTTGGTAATTCCAGAAGATTTCAACAGTTGCATACGAGACAGGTTCTCCGGAACCAAGTCAAAATCAGTTGAGGGTGGAGAGAAAGCTTTTAGCCAGGATCATACAAGAAAGAGATTTAAAAATATACTGCTACCTCCTGAATCTCTCTTGTGCAAGTGTTACGAGTAAAACCAGGAAATTTTGTTTTTTGCTTTCTAGAGAATTGAGTTGATGTAACACAGAGGAGTTGTTATCTCTTCTGACAGGTAAGATGTGTAGCTCAGAGCCAGAAGGAAGCATTTCTCAGATGAACCTTAGTAGAGGAGGGTGAACATGAGTGCCTTATTCATTGCTATTTGAATTCAGGAAAATCCTGCCTGATAAAAGATACAGGGAGGGGGATGTGTCTTCTCTGAAGCCTAGAACTGAGTATGTGTTCACTTCCTTTCTAATGGACTAGCTGATTCCTAGTGCTACCTGTGCATAAGCTTGTATATGCACCAGAAAAAAAAAGAAGGCATCATTAAGTACATCTGAACTTAAAACTTTGGTTCAAACATATGGGGAATGAAGGATTTTGAAATACAAGTTATCAGCTAAACTTTCTTCATATTGTATCTTAAGCAATCCAGTTGCTCCTCTTACATATAGGCCAGCTAAGTGGGGTGCAAAGTCCTTATCCTGGCTCACAAAGGAAATAGTCTGACATAATTCAGGTATTTCAGATGACCTGTCATTTGGAGAATGACCTAACCCTTTGTAATGTAGGTGTAGGGGCTTTAAATTCCCAGCTTATGTGTCAGTCACAGTGGAAGCCCTGCAGAGGGTCAGCCCATGGGCAGGGGGATGCGCCCCAGGCCCCTGTGGCTTCCCTGCAACGGAGAGCCTGTCTGGAGAGTGAGCTCAGAGCTGGCTTGGACAGCTTCTGCAAGCGAGACTCGAGCCTTTGCCAACGTGATTCACTGCTTGGAAGATGTGACTCCTTGTTGGAGGGAGCAGGGTCCCCTGACACCTACTTAATGCACACAGGTTGGTGGGAAATTTATAACACCAGAGTTTTCAGTCCTGGCAGAGTGACTTAATATATATTTAAACCTACAATAGCCAGGACATATTTCATATCCTGATTTTCTTTTCCTCTAGATATTGCCAGTGTTTCAGTGAGCCCGCAGGGCACATTTTCCTGAAAGACAGATATGCTTTTTCATGTAACACCCCATTAAGTAAAGCCCTTTAGCAAGGACAAAGAGTCTCTGAAGATCCTCTTCTGGCATAGGATGTTTACAGACTGAAACACAAAGCCGGCTGTTCCACTGAAAAAGAAAAAAATTCCAAAGTTCCTGGTTAATCTGCTGACTGCCCTGAAACATTCTGTTTATTTCGGTTTGATATTTCCCAAGAAAGCTTCTGATCCTTTTACTTTAACCTCTTTCTAATGGCTTTGTCAATATCTTTCAAGCATTTGTTTTTCTGTCAAGTTTTCACACTTCAGATATATGTAAATGAGAAAGGTGTTGGAAAACAAAAGGGCTGCTATAGATGTGCAAGGCTCTGAGAGCTTCAAAATTAGTGAGCTGCAGGTGTAGAATAGCTGTACTGTGATGGATTTCTCCTCCAGCTGTAGAAATAGGGGGAAATATGCACACAGTGGAGTGTGCACACGATAACAGGGCTTGTCAGGTAACTCTTCTCTAGAGAATGGCAGTTTGGGGTCAAAAGTGGAGTGATTTCCTGAGCCTTGTCTCTCCTCAACTTGCATATGTAGATTAGTAAAGAGCAGCAGAAGCAGTGAAACAAGTTTGGCTGACAGTTTCAATGTACTGCTTGGCTGCAGAGCTATTCCAAACAAATTGTGCGATATGGAGCTGGTGGCCATGGGATGGGTGTCTTCCTGATGGACATGTCCCATGTTCTTAGCTTCAGATCAGCCTTGAACAGCTTTTTCCAAATTTTTCTCTCCCTGCCAAAGTGTTCCTATCAGCCGTTCACAACTTCAGTAGAATTTATTTCTTTCCACCTACCATGCACAGGAAATTTGACTCAGAAAGATGAGATGCAAATATTATGCAGGGTTGACCTTTTCATTTACAGGGTAACTAATTAGCTTGACAAGTAGCACATTTAGTAAAATACGTATATATCATTAGATAATCCTGCCCACCTCTTTATGGTGGCTCCCTAAAATACATCTTACTTTTGTTGCAATTAACTGCAGGCTTGCTGTTGACTTCAATAAGAGCAGGACTACAGACTTAGACCACAGGCAAAGTAACTTAATGTGCAGTCTCTGATCTGGCAACCTCTTAGTTACTTCTTTAGTCGTGCTGTGGCACCACAACGTAGTGCTGACTGAGTACCTTTTCCAGTTCTGCTTATTTTTCCTATAGGACAGGACACTATGTGTGGCATTTAATATGAAGGACATTAAAATAGAAATATTTTTAAAGTAAACTTCAGGGAAAGGTAGAAATTTCTGAGGCAGACTAAACTCAGTCTGGACTTGACTTTAGGGTGAACCTGTGCAACTGGCTGGACAGATTCGTTTAGCTAAACTGTGTGATGGTATTTATGCATAGACTGCTGTGCTGGAGTTGTAATTTATGTTGTTACTTCTCTGCAACTAAGCAAAGAAAGACATGGTCGTGTTCATTTTTTACTGTGAGTGGCCTTCAAAGGGTCTGAGGAGAGGTAGTTGTGCCCTCCATTGAAGGAAGGGGACAGAAGTGGTTATGTAGACACAGGGGATTGAAACAAATGGCCAAGAATTTGACCCAGGTCTTTCAGGCCAACAGAAAGAAGCTGGTCATGTCAAAAATACAAAGCCCACTCCCAATTGCCTTTGGGAGTCATTTATTGCCTTGAACAGATGTTCTCAACCACAGTTAACCTTGAATCCCGCATGGTTTGGGTCTGATGTGGGATGATTAGCATTCCCTAGCTCTGGACTGCAGTGTCTGGTTTTTGGTGCCACCTCACAGTATGGTGTGGCAACAGAGATAAATGGTGCCCTGCTGCAAATGGTATGCGGCGATACTTTGCAATTCTAATGAACCCATCCTGTGCTCTTCACTGTCCTTTAAACCTTGACAGTTAGGAGGAGTTAAGAAGGGGGAAAAGTCTTACTAGATGGGAGGCAACAGGGGAAGCAGAGCCTGTGAATGCCTACAAGAAAGAGAGGAATTTAATTTCCTACTGATACTTTGAATTGTCCTCTTACCTTTTCAGATATATTTTGGAAGATGCTTATGTTTTTATTATAAAATACATCAGTTAACTTCTTCACTGTTTTATGTGCTTTTTATTTTAATCTGGACCTGAGCCTGATGTTGCCATTAAATCATCTGCTTTGTCCTTTATTTATGTTCTTCCATGTCAATTTATTGCCTCTTTGCCTTTAATGAAGCAGAGGTGGCAGCTTTACAGATGGGAAACTAAATCACAGAGAAAATACGTGACTTTTTACATGACCTATGCACAGAAAATTAATAATCACTCATTGACAGGTGCAGGCACTACATGTAAGTATTGCAAGTAGTTTAGCTATTTTGGCTATGCTGATCTGGGGGAAGTTCTGATTTTATGAGAGAATGGATGAGACATTAGTGCAAATTTTCTTCATTTCCTTAAGTTTTTGCTCATGGTGCATCCATTCAGTGAAGACTTTATGTACCTCTGGGTCCTCTCCTGGCTACCACTGGGCTGGATTTTTCTCCTCTACTAAAGTGCCATTGCTGGTGCTGCACTGGTTTTGGCTTTTGACATGGTCCCCTGGCAGAACTACTTCATGGAGCTCTCCTTATCCACCCTGCTTGCTTTCCTTTCCCTTCATGTTGGCTTTCTTTCATCCCTCATAGGCTTTTCTCATGCTCTTCCTTTCTCCCTTCCTTTTAGCCATGTCTCCTGTTTGAAGTTTAGAGCAAGTCTTCCCTCTCTGTTTAAACATTTCACTCCTGTCTGCCATTCACTTTGTTTTTTCTCCTCCTAGGAGCAGATGCCAGCCTGTGCTGACATCATCCCCCAAAAGATTGCTTTGCTAACTACTATGACAGAGAACTTGTTTGCTTGCTTGTTTGTTTGTTTTTCATTCTGCTTTTGCTTTCTACTTTGTCCTTTCTGCATGGGGCTGATCATTCTCTGGTGAGCTCAGCAAGGTCACTGAAGTCATTGGCAGGCTTGTACAGAAGGGTGTCCTATATGATCTATTTGAGGCAAACAACAAAATCTGTGATGTCTGTTGAGAACTCCCAATATTTTGTAAATACCAGCACTTTGGCCGAAGCCTTACAATTGTTAATTATCAGAACTAGAAGACTGCTTACCATATTTTACTTATGTAACTGCACCAGGCCTTACTTGCATACAGAAGTAGAGTGTGGGTAAATTGTAACCTTACTTGGCAGTGTAAGTGGTCAGGAATTGGCTAAGTAAGACAATTTTAAATCAGGTTGCATGTATGGATGCCATTGCTGGATTTTTAACAGTGGGCTGATGATGTCTGAAATCCTTGTTAGCAAATATCTTTGAGAAGTGGGGAGGATGTTGAGGTGCCATGAGGTGAAAGAAAGGCAAGTACCTTTCAAGATGCATGAAAAAGGAGAGCAAGGACAATACAGACCTGTCAGCTTCTTCAATAGCCAGATGAATGATAACTGATGCTAGAGGCAAAATCTTATTTTGTGGGGATGTAAAAGGTTTTTTTAACTCACCAAGTGTGAGTTAAAAGTCAACAGATAAAGTCTGACTGAGATATACTTTTCACCAGAAATTTCATGTGGCTCTAAATGATAGAAATATCTTGGAACAGCTAGAGGGGATACAAATGATACAGAACAGACCAGAGCTTTCAGCCACAACTTTTTTTTTTTTCCCCAGAGAAAAAACCTTCCTTTATTCATATATTCATTGAAATACCTGGAATTTAGGTGTGCAATGGCAACATCTTTTCCATGTACCAAAGTGTTTAAACTAAAATTTAGCCCAGGTTCTTGGAGGTGAGAATTTACCAGTCAGCAAATGTACCACTTTGAAGATGTGGCTAATTGTGTGACCTGTGACTAAAGCACCATTTTGAGAGCGTGAATTGATTTCATAGATCTTCTCTCATTTTCCCTCATAAAAGGCAGAAATGGAAGAAGTGTCTTAGGGCCTATGAGAGCCAGGGAACAGTCTATGATGTATCACCACCATTGGACAAGTTTGTTCTCAGCCCAGCCTACAAACCTGAGTGTCTGATAGGTATCCAAATACTGGCACCTTTCTTTTGTGCCTATCCACAGTCAATAGCCCCCATCAATGAACTGCTCCTACCAGAGGAAACACTCCTGTTGGAAACAGAGAAGAGCTAAAATCTTAGTCTTACACCTCTGCTACAGGTCAAATAAATCACCCAGAATTTTTGGTACAATGACAGTGACAGCTGGGAAAAGCAATTTGTTAAAGACAATTGCATTATACCGAAGAACTGTTGTCCAAAAAAACCCAAAAGGTTCACTGCAGAAAGAAAGGAATCTAAAATAGTGTTGAAATAGATTGTCCTTTTCAGATCAAATGTTAATATTATTTGCAGCTCTGCTTTTTGGAAGTCTGCAGTCCTCTGGGTAAGCACCACCACTGGCCAGTTACCCATCTCATCCTCTGCAGCACCGAGGGGCAAGGCAGTTCAGCAAGAACCACCTTTGCCTCCACCTCTTACCCATGGGGCAGATGGAGTGCCTGAGGCCTTGATACTGCTTTTGCAGAGAGAGGGGGAGCTGGAGAAGTATCCAGCCCTACTGGCTTTAAATGTTCACGTTTTGCACCATCTGCAGAACAGGAGAAAAGACAAAATAAGAATCTTTCACTTCAAGTCCTTGATTAGGAAGCCCAAGGTCATGCAACAGTATACTGTTTATTAACCTGTACAGGTGATAATGATACAGACTGATTCTTGTGACATAATTATTATGTTTGATGAGTTTTTTTAAAGAGTGAGAGACAGTAGATTTAGTGATCTAAGCTAAATGTAAGGTAGCATATACAATGCATTATGCATTAAGTTGTTTCTATACCAAGAATTTCATAAAGTGATGGCAGTTGAAAATTTCTGCTGGATTGCAAAATACTTATATGCACAATTTGGGTACTGGAGGAAATGACTCCATACTTAAGTTCCAGAGTTCCTTTACACATTCATGTAACAGCCTGACAAACTGTGTATAACACACAACAAATTGTGTACCAATCTCTACCAAGTAGACTCTGCTCCACAAAATATGCTCAACACTGGAAAAGGAAGGGTGGCCATTGCATTGTAAGTGTCACCTTCTCTTCCTCACCCCTCTATGGATCAGAGATCGTGGTATATTTAACTCGCTTTTTCTTGTTTCTTGGCTAAAATGTCTGGATTCCTTTGGATAGTCATTTGATAAATCTATTAATAACTTTTCCACTGCCTTTCTAGCATAATTTGGCTAATGTGCAGAGCTGAACTTCCAGCCAAGTCTGAAAGCCTTTTTTCCCCATTTAGAAATTGCAACTGTTCCTTATGTGCAGCAATAGTTTTCCCTTAGATGAGGGTAAGATGGCTCTATTAGAAGAGCTTATGGTTTTTGGATACATCTCTTGGGTACTTTTACACAGAAAATGATCACATTGAAGTACTTGTGAAAGGGAAACCCTTTTACCTGTTCTGAAGCTGGCAGAATGCATACCAGGTAGGTCTGGATGCCCATGCTTTGTGTGCCTTTGCAAGGACAGGACAGCTTTGAGCACCATTAGAGACATCCCTGCCTCGTTGTTACGGTTATACCAGCTTTGATCCTCAGTCTGGGAAGATGAAAAACCAGTTGGTGTCAACAGTTGCAGTGGCTTTTTGTTAACTGCCAGGCTAGATCAAAGAGTGGAGCATTTTTGTTGGGATTGCATCAGGACATTGCCACATGCAAGTGGGGAGGGCTGGGCATGTAAGGGACATGGGCTGGGCATGTAAGGGACAGCTTTGCCCCAGGCTGCTGTGGCTTTCTGTGGCAGCATGGTGGCAGAATCAGGTTGTTAGGTAGGTGTTGGGGATGAGCCAGTGGCATTAAGGCAGCAGGCAAGAGGCTGCTTGCAGCATCCAGTTCAAGCTGGCATTTCTGTCTGGTCTGCAAGACAGCCAGCCTTGGTACTGTCAGGCACAGTGCATGTACAGCTGCCTGCTGGGGAAGGGTTGTCTGAGAAACAGCAAGGCTGGTGCAGGGATGATTGGAATATTTTCCCATAAATATTCTTTAAGCATAAATGATTGTGATGAAATCATAAAAGTAATTGGCTCTTGTAACTCCTTTTTTGAAAACAAATTAAGCCTGAAAACATGTAAAGACCTCCTTCCTTTCCAGAATATTATTGAAAATTAATAGACCATCTGAGCCTGCAGTATCATAAAGTCTGTATCCCTTTTTTTTTTTTTTTCACATACCTTCAGATTCATCTCCAGCAGCTCTCCATCTGTTTGCAGGCTGTTTTCTAAACCAGTGTGATGCCTCAGGTGCAGAAGAGAGAGATAATAATTAACAATGTGGCCTACAGCATCTTGGGGAACAATTAATTTTAGTGAATGGACAGGAGGAGGAAGAAGGAAGGTAAGCTTTGCTCATTTGTCTGCTCCTGCATTCACAGCTGGGCATATTGGATAGATGCACATACAGATATGTATGCATCTCCCCAAAAGACTATTTTCAGCATTCCAACTTTCACTCTTTTGCAATGGCTGTTGTGCACAGAAGCTACTTGAAAACGACAGTGCCATCTGCTCTGAGGAGATTAGGGGGTGTCAAGGAATACTCTTTTTCACTTCTCTCATTCCTGCTTCTCTCCATCCTGTCCCTGGAAAAATCCCAGCTTTTAACCTGTCAAAATAGTTTTAAAGCTGGTCTCTGATGTATAGAAACCTGTGAGACAGAACCATGACAGCTATGTACTGTCAAAGGAGTATGACTGCTCAAAAAAAAAGAAAATCCAATACTGCTGAATAAAAGAACAGGGAAATGTAGGAGGCTGCAGTAGCATGTGGGGTAGTTCTTTCATGCATATGAAAGATACATTGATCAAGGAGTACTAAATTTATATACAGGAAGACCATTTGACTGATTTATACTTAGAGAGATTATAATGCCTATACACGGAACTGAAAATTAAACATCTGCACATCTCCAGAGAGGTTAAAAATGAAAACTGTATGATGAATTAGGATTTTTTCCCCCCAAATGTAGGTCCTGAAATTAGAAAACCAAATCCATTTATAAGCTCTTAAATGCAAGTGGCCTCATTTCTGATGGGCTGAGCAACCTCTGCACCTGCCTGTTTCTGTTATTAACACTGGCTCTATTTCTGAAAAACAGCTGTTAGGAAGGAGATCCTATAGGATCTCCTGTGATGTGTCTAGCTGGCAAATAGCCACACACAACTGCAGGACCTGTGTGCCATGTGAGTACAGCTGGAGATACGGGGAAGTGCTGCTGAGCTGTCTGACTGTCTGTGTAATCTCCAGGTAGGAATCCAGCAGAGGTGCTGAGGGAGGAACCCCACCACACTTGACTTCTTTACTCCTCTTTCACATCCCTCCGTCCCTTCCTCTTCACACACTGGTGCCCATGCTGGGTGCAGAGACTATTTGAAGCAGCAGAGGAAACTTGCTGTGTTGGTTTTGAGAGTGAGATATCATAGACATGACTACTTGGTTCTGTGTGGAGCCTGGGCAAATGGGGTATTTCAAAACTGGTTCATCTCACAAGTGTGTGGTCAGATTTGGAAAATGGCTTTGTTAATAAACAGCACCTGAAAGCTTAATCCTGTACCCAGATAAGGTGGTATCTAAACCTTTGACTTTATTCTGGAATTTTGTAATTTCACAAGTGTGCCTGCAGTAGAGAGGAAACAATGTGCCCCACTGGAAAGCTGTCAGTGCGTGCATCCCTTCAGAGAACAAACTCATTTGCCCTTTCCCTTTAATGTCTGCTTATTCAAACGATGAAATAAATAAAAAAAAAAAAAAAGAATCTCCTCTGAGGCACTCTCATATGTTTTCAGGCAGTAACATAAATGAGAATCAGTAATCTAATGCAGAACTGATTTGAGCGTGTTTACATGCTATTAGGAAGCTAAAAGGTTTATTCATGCCTTTGGCTCTGTATGTATGTAGAAACAGCTGCATGAGAAGGCTGCTGTTGGCTGACTGCTCTCTGTGCAAAAAAACCTCCCAAGCTTGGGCATTTTTCTCTTCCAAATGTCCGGGCTATGTCAGCAGGGAAGACTACAGAGTGTCTTTCAGGATGTTAAAGCTGTCATTTGTGCATCCAAGAAAGGACTGTGCTGTGAAGGTAGAAGTATTTTTCTACAAGGAAATTACATGCTGGGAAAGAATGCAAACTTCTCTGGAGTGTGAGGAGCAGGTTATGTTAATATCTGCATATAAACTTTGCCCTCTTGATTCACTTCATGCTGCATCAATTATACTGTAACTTTTCAAACTGCTGTCTCTAAGTAGCATTGTTAACTATAGCCAAAGGTTGGGAAAAGATTATCCTTTTAAAATTTGATTGCTTGCTCACCAGGAAAGCAACAAAAAGGGGGAAAAAAGGTATTACCAAATCCTGTAAAAAAAAGAATTCCATCTATTTTCACTTCTAAGTAAAATAAAATCCCCAGAAATTCTGATTTTTGACAATATAAAAGATCGCAGTGTGAAATATAATTTTGGTTGTAATGTCTGCATGATATTGCACAGAAGTATAAATACATATCATACAGAGGTTCTTTGCCAAAATGCACCATTCCACTCCCATAAAGAGCTTACTCAAAACCAATTTTATATGGGGAAATTCATCAAAATCCATAGATTCCCATTAATTTTCTCATACCATTCTCCATTTCACTGGAGCTAGCTACCATACTGCTAGCTCCAGTGAAAGCTGTTCAGTTTAAACATTTTCAACCTGTCATAAGTTCCACAGGCTTATTTTGGTTTAAAATGTAGTTTTCCACGCCCTGGTTTGTCTTACTCCTTTTTTGTGTTATGAATGGAAATGAGTTTATGACCTGAAAAAGAAAGCAAATGGTAGTGTAGGGAGCTCTTCCATGATGTAAAGAGTAGAGCATAGAGCAGACAAAGCAAGTCCCAGGGTGCGAGCTTTGCACAGCTGTGACTTCTGTGATTCAGTGATTTTCTTTCAGTTCTTTCGGTTTGTGGTTAAATGGCAGCTAAACATAAAGGATGAGATGCTCTTGTCTCATACTTTTGAAAGATTTGTTAGTAAAGCAAGTGTCTTTCTCTTTCCTGTCACTGGGGTTAATGTCACTACCTGGAAGAAACTCAGTCTTCCATGATCCAAGAAAACATTCCTCACTGTTAAACATTCACTTGTGTGAGTAGAGGCAGCCGAGGTACTGACCTCCTGATGTTAAAGATAACACAAAAGGAGCTCTATAAATTACACCAGTGAGTAGAGGGTGAGAAGGAAGAAAAGGTATAGTGGGAGTGACACCCTCGAAAGGGATGTTTACTAGGGAAATAAATCCTTCCTGAGGAAAGCTTACCATCATTAGTAATCAGAGAAGAAACTAATGTAAGGAAAGCAGTACAAAGGTGGCTGTTGAAAAATTAGCATTTGGGCATAGGGGAGAAAAACATGGAAAGAATTGTCCTAGGCACAAATTCCATAGATAGAAAGCACAGTTGGAGTCTTTGCTCTCCCTGATTAGCTACAATCTACCTAAACAGGGAACTGATGCCAGGACAAGGACTCTCCTTCTGAGAGGTGACACTTGGGTGAATCTGTTTCCAGATGTCTCTGCCTGTGCCCCAAAGACAGAACACAAAAAAACCCAAACAAAATCAAAAACAATGACAAAAAAAAACCAGATGGGAGGAGGAATTCTCATGAAAAATCATTATATCATTTATTATTTCCTTGAAATTTTATGAATCCAAGGAATTCCAAGACTGTTTGGTCCTGCGATAACAAGGCTTAGAAGGAGCAATCTTGTAGCAGTACTGGAAATGTTCATAAATGATTTTGAACATGCCTTGTTGAAATATTCTTGGTTTCAGAGAGAACTGGTTCTTTAGTCCTGTGTAATGATGAGCCTGGCCTAGAGCAGTAAGAAAAGAGAGGAGGCAATGAAATGAATTATAAAACAGAATTCAAAGTGCACTAGTAAGAAAGACGGGTGTTTTTTCAGTGCTTGTGTCTTTCCTGCTGCTGGCATTCCATGATGATACAGTAAAGCTACCATGTACCAAGCAAAAATTGAAGGAGAAGAATATTAAGAAGATGATAAATTCTTCCTCCTGCCTATTTACTGTCAGTGATAGACCTCTTCATTTACACCTCTGCCTAAGAATGGCGCATAGTTACTGTACTCCCTGTCTTCTGACCTACAGTGGTTCCTTAGCCATGCTATGCATATTTTAGCTCATTTAATCTTTCCTTTGAAGTTATTCCCTCCAGCTCTTCATCATTCATCTTGCTTTTGTCTGGATCCATTCCAATTCATCCTGGCATGAAGGTAGCCAGATGGCAGGGTTTGGGGTGGGCTTTCAAGAATGTGCCATCAGGAAGGGCCACCCAACCCCTGCCATCTCCCAGGTGGACTCAGTAAACCCATGGGATCCCCAGGGGGCCCCTGGTGCCTTCCTGCTCCTAAACTCTGTATTACAGATGGCACACAGTGGAGCACTAATAAAAGTGCTCTGGCTGTTAGTTTGGGCTTGTTTTTTTGTTTTTACTGAATAACACAATCCCAGTTCTGACCCTTCTTCCTGTGTATACTGCTCAGATCTTTTTCAGCCTTGCTACCTTTCCGTTCCCTTTCTCCCACAGAGTATCTCTCCTGCAGTGTATGATTCATCAGATTCACTTCTCTGCATTTGTCCAGTTTGTATCTTCTTCAGTGTTTCTAGACAATATCATGAGGCTCCTCAGTGCATTGCCTTAGGTATTTGTGTTTCTCCTCTGTGGGCTCCTCCCATGAACTGAGAAATTGATTATTGTCTGGATTTTATGATACCAAGTCACGTAATGATGCCCACATTACAAACAGCAGATTTTGGCTTGGTTTGCTGCTCTTTTTGAGTTTCCCAAGTCTTTCTCAGGAGTCTTAGTCAAGAACACAGGCTATGCGGTTTCTCAACATGTTTCCCTGCTATGCTCCTCATTTGGAACTCAAATTAATTAACAATTCTTTCCAGCATTTGTTGGCCTTCATTGATGCTTGGAAAGTGGGTTCTACAGCCTTGAATGTGAGATTATAAATAATGGTGATCTCTTAGGTCAATTTTTAAAATAAGAGATTGCTGTCCCATCCTCAAGGAAAAATCTTGTTATTCTTCATAAAACTAACACATGCTCCCTTCATTTTCCCCAAGGTGAAGATAGTGGAAATACCATGTCAGGTGTCTCAGTGTGATATTACAGGTAGAAAAAGCATGGTACCCTTAGTATGTCCAAACCAGTGAATGTAAGAATATTTCAAAATGTTTCAAATGCCTTATTAAAATCAGTGTTTTGTGTTTATGTCCTGTTCCATTGACCATGTAATTCACAGTTCTGCCAAAAAAAGCTACTAAGATGCTATGCATTATTTATTCAGTAATATTTCATGATTCATACAATATATTAATCTGTTTGTTTTCTTGCTTGATTCCCTACTGTGTTTGCTACTGATTCCCTATACAGTAGCCCTCAGATAAACTTGTATTTTGTTCTGAAGATTCTTTATGTTTTGGAATGTCTCTCTACTTACTACTTTCTTAGTTCCTTTTTTTACCACAGCTTTTGAAAAACAGTAGTTAAATGTTTCTCCAAATACTGAATTTTCAATCCCCAATCATGTCTACAATCTCAGTCTAGTGATTCTGAAATGTACAATGAGAGTGCAGATCAAGAGGAAAAGGCATAGTAACTGGGAAAAACTGGGAGATTTGACTTCGGAAATGCATGCCTGATCTGAACTAAAAACTTACTGGAGACACATGTGGAGAGGTCATTTATAAAACTCAGAAATAAAAATCAATTGTGGCAAAGAAAGATTTCTTTGGGGTTTTGTTTGCTCTTTTTTTGGGTTTTTTTTTTGGACAAAAGATAAGTTCATGGATTTAATAAAGATACAGTAAATTACTTTATTTACATAACTGAAACTTTAGCTGACAGAGACCATCTACTTTCAGGAGCATTATTTGTATGCACATTTAAGCATAAAACCTTCCTATGTATTCATGGAAACAGGTACAGAAAATTATTTTAGATCACAGGAACACAGAATCAATTCATTAGGTGAAAAAGCCTCTGATAGCATCGAGTTCAACCCTTGACCCAAGCTCACCATGCCAACTAGACATGTGCCATGTCCAGTCATTTCTTGAACACAAGACAGTCAAAATAATTTCAGCAAGGCCATTATGGACAGTTCTCAGTTGCCCACAGTTCTGAGGGCCCTCTGAAGTGCCCCTTGGTCCCCCAGATGTCTGCCCAAGACTGGCCAGTTTCAGAGGGGTCCAGGAGCACTCCCTGGAGCATGAGCTAGGGACTGGTCCAGAGATCTCCACAGCACCCAGACAGCTTGGGTTGTCTGTGTTTAGGCATCTGAATCACAGGCAGGTGTCCAAATGAGCTCTTCTTAAGGAGCTCCTTAGCATTTGCTAACTAAAAATAAAGTTTAGGCATTTGTCTGTGAATGTCTATATGTAAATGTCTTCACACCAAACTGAATTCTTCCCATGATGTTAAATGTGTAACTCAATAGAAATTATCATGACAAGGTAGAAGAAGATACAACCACATCCAAAGTCAATCTGTTTCATTTTGTACAATTTTCTTCCTTGTTCAGATACCTGCACTAATTGCCTCCAATTAATTAGCTTCATCATTGTTACTTTACAGACTTAGAGCAAGCAAGGATAGCTAAGCAACTCCTTGATATCATCTCTTGTTCTGCAGCTGGTATTACGTGCAACGCTGTCACCAAGAAGCAGATCTTTTGATACATCTGTCATGTTGGGATACAGCAAAGGCCGCTTTTCCGAGGAGCAGGGCACAGAGCTCAGCAGGATGGATAAATACAGGCATGGCTCTACTGCTGCTGGAAAATCAGCTGCTGCAGTAGTCCCTGACCATGCTCTGCTGGAGCCGTATTCTGCATATCTATAGCCATACCCTCTGTAGCTACAGAGAGGAGTTTTGGTATAGCAGTGATAGTGAGACTGGTTAATGTAATGCCAGTCAGAGACCAGTCTACTTCTGTAGTGCCAAGGTAGCACCTTTTTAAATAAAATGAGCTCCTGCTTCTGGCTGAATGCTGCTAAGCCTCGAGAAATACAGAAGGGTTTATGAACCTCAGGATCATCTGTCCTCTCTCCATGTGTTCCTGTCAGTTATTCCCCATCTGCCCCTCAACTGCGCTGCTCCTGTGTTCCCCGTCCTTCCCTTCCCTACCTAGCCTGAAGGATGCTGTTGTCATTCACTCTGGACCTGACCTGCCACCTTTATTTGTGCTGCAATGCCAGTATCTTTGTCCTCTTTGGCCAGTCACCTCTTGCATTCAGTGTTGCAGTGCTGGGTGTTGCTCAGCTGCTGCAGCTTTCCCTGGGAGCGCAGCGGGGCCTTCTTGGGACAAGGCAGGGATTCTCTGCCCTCCTGCAGTCCATCTCGGACGCCCCGCACCGCTGCTCCGGCTGCCAGCCTGCAACTTCAGTGATGGCAAAGGAGGTGAGAAGGCTCTCCTCATGGCACTGCAAAGGTCTTTATTCCATGCTGCCTTCCCAAAGCCTGGGGCCAGCACACGGGCTGGCCCCAAAGGCAGAGGAGAGGAGCTGCTGGCAGGCTGCTCCCAGGGGCAGAAAGAGAGAGGGAGACATGTGGCCTGGGGCCTCAGTTTACCCGAGTACCAGGGGGGCGGGGAGAGCACATGGGCAAATGGTTTCAGGGCACAGGGGTGGTACATGGGCAGAGCTGGGATACAGGAACCAATAGGGAGAACTCGAGGAGTGGCCAGGACTCGGGGCAGGGGGAAGGAGGGATGGAGATGGCAGGAAGTGATCGGTAAGGGGGGTACAGCGCCACAGTGCAGAAACAGATTTTAAAACAACTGTCACCAGGTGTTAGTTGGAGATATGCTGAGGCCTGTGATTTTGAAAGGACACCAGTAAAAATGATTAATGAAAACCTGTTACATATGGAAAAGACTATTCCTATCTAGCAACAAAGGCAAAATTTGCTCAAAAACAGGAGGTCAGTGCAAGGGGAATGAAACATCTAATTATAGCTTAAGAAACTAAAATAATCATTTGTGGTGGTTTGTTGGGATAGATTTCAGGAGTAAATTTCATCTGGGAGCAGCAAGACTGGGCAAGTGTCCTACGGCCAGGGCTAACGGGACATGAGGCAGGGCTGGCCAAAAGGCTGGATCAGCACATTTTCTTGGTGGCAGACTAGTGTGCTCAGCTCTGATGTGCAAACTGACATGCAGCTCTACCTACTCTGCAAGTGTGTGGCTTTCGGACAATCTGCATCTGTGTCCAGGCGGATGAATGTGGACAGACGGAGTTTGGCTTTCTCTGCATTTCCTCAGACAGATGTACCACTTTCTCATTTATTTTTTCTTTGTCATATCATATTTCCTGGAGTTTTTTGAGCAGTTAACTGAGTATCTAATTATTAGGCAACTGTAACACCACTGAAAAGGAAACAGGGAAGGATCTAGTAATAATGTGAATGCAGGCATAGATGCCCCTGTTGGAATGATGTGCTTCAATTCCAGCCTTTGTGAATGACAACTTAATTGCTGTGTCTGCATTTGTGCTCCATTCACTACAAAGGAAATAAGTGGTAATTGAAACGTGGGAATAGATGTGCTGGTCATAACTGAGCTGTACTGAAGTGCTGTGTACAAGCTGATGACTTTACAATGGGCCCGTCTGTCCACCTCACAAAACCACTACAAAGATTGACAGAATTTGCAGCACCTATTGTTCTAGTTTCAGCTTCAGAATAGCAGAAGTTGTTGAGTTTGGGAGTTTAGCTGCACAGGTTTTCATAGTTTAGTTTCTTGTGTTCTGTAGATGAGTCCTAAATAATTTTCTCTTGCCTTTTTTCTGGTCCCCCACTGAGATGTTCTTTTCCCCTCCCTTACTACTGAAAGCTGGCTTTGCACCTGTTATGGGTTCTCTGTGTAAATAAGATGTGTTCTCTCCTTACACTTTATCCACTTTGCAGAACTAGCAAGTTTAACAGACATTTCCATGAACCTCTCTCTTTCTTTTTCCTAGAAGTTCTAGTGGTTTTGACACTGCATCTTTCAAAAGATGTTAAGTATTCATCATAAAGTCTCTTTACACAGAATATATCAAGTTCTCTTGTAGTATAGTGATAAAGTGGTCTAAGCTTTCCACTCTTTCTGTTGATAATGTACATCTTGGGATCTTCTGTTACTGTGTGAACATTTTGCACTTTCAAAAAAAGTACTTTCCTCAGTATATGAGTTTTCTCTGTAAGGTGAGCATGACCAGTTCTCCTCATGGGATATGATCGTTCAGCTGCCCCACAGCAACTTATTTCAGCCTTAACTCCCAACCATTCCTACTGTTCTTTGGCAATTTCACCTACCTCTCTTAAGCAACTTCTTCTGCTCCCTATGTCTACATGTCTAGGCTTGAAATAACTCCGGCTTTACCACCAGCAGGTTCCTTCATTGGAAAACCAAAAGTGCAGGCAGTTTTCCCAGTCTGGATTAAACTCTGTACCTGCCTCTCAGCAATAATGCATTCTCTGAAAAGTTTTTCAGTGCCATCACTTCCATTTCTGTGTAAGCAGATTTCTGATGTCTGCATGTTTATACACCTGACTGGCCCATGAGGCCCTGTTAAGTTCGGTTTACATAGAGCTGCTTTGTTCATGGCTCTGTGATACCACCCAATCCCTTCTCAAGAAAATGCTTTTTTATTCCAGTTGCTTGCTCTCTGCCTTGGGAACAAGATTTCCTCTGAAAACTTTGTCTTTTTTCCTATCCTCATTTATATTCTCCAAATAAAGAGAAAGCAAGCAAAGCAAACACACACTGAATCTCCAAAGCATTGCAAATTGATGTTGTGTTGTCAGGGAATAGCTACGATTTAAGTTAAATGACAGGCAGGCAGAAGTCCTGCCTCAGCTCTGCTATTCTTAAGAACTCCTGGGAGGACCTTCCGTGTTCAGACATGCCATTTCACCATTTGCTTCTCACTTCCCTACAACTTCCCAGGGTCAGTCCTGTGCTGCTGGCCAGTGAAAGATGTCTCTTACACACAGGTTCTTGCATTACCAGCTCCCAGGCTGGCCCTGGCATTAAAGTGGAATGCGCCCTGCTGCTTTACAGATATCCTGGAGGACTGTATTGGTGTGGTGGGCTTTGCTAGAGCACTCCAGTGTCATCCTCTTAGAGCTTGCTGTGCCACACACATACAAAAGCAAAGTGAACTGTACATTGGCAATGTCGAAATTGAGTAACACAGTCATGGCCTTATAAAAATGTAGGCAATGGGAACTCAGGAAACTCAAGATTGGTTCTATCTTTGTATCAAATCCAGAAAAGCGTGTGAAATATGTCTGTTGGCAAGCTATAAAAGTGGATCTACTATGTGTGGGCAAGGACTTGAATATGGTCTACACAGCATGTCCTCAATGTCCTGGCTGGTCCTGATGTGCCAAGATCTCCTTCTGTTTCCATTCAGAATCAAAGACTTTGCCATCCAGCTCATGTATTTCCTAATCCCTCCCAGTGTATCACTGGCTTCCACCCACTACTTTGAAAATTATGTTGTTCCTCGGTAGAGACAGGTGCAATTATTCCCTGCTTAGATTATAAACAGAAACAGATAATGGCTGCCTTGGTGTTTAGATTAGGCATCTAAATTTAGTTCCTCTAAAGGCAGGAAACTCTTTTCCACAAGGCTTAGTGGTATTTTTTTCTCTTATGGGTGACATATTTCATTCAAGTGTCATTTGCATAATTACATAACTGTGCAATTTGTATGTGCTACATACTACTTTGCACTTGTTGGAGACTATGTTAACAACTAAACTTCCCTGAAGGGGTGCAGGGTTAAGGGGTGACACTCAGCTGAACTCTGTCCTTGGGAGCACTAATCATTATCTGGCTGCATGGAAACTAGCTGTAACTCCTGTTACCCTCAAGCAAATAAATAGAATCACCAAATGATATAGATAAGTCTAAGGTCATAGAAGCAGAGATTATACTTGACTTAAAATATCCAGTACAACTTTTATGGTTTGATTTCAATTTTGAATTTAAAATATTTGAACAAGTCTAGGTACTTGACATTGAAGTAACGCCATTATCTGTGGTAGGAGGTTTGTATTACTGAGACTGACTGTCCTTGTGAGGCACTTCAGTAACAGTGCATAACTTAACTAAAGATGGAAATCTCTAATTGCCAAATGTGTGGACCATCATGCTTAGCTTTCATGAAGTACATACACAGGGAGGTGATGTTGCTGAATTGATAAGCAGCAGCAAGTACGAGTCATGAACAGAATGGGGATTTCCACTCTCGTATCACAATGTTGTGGTGCCTAAGCCAGTGGCCTTGCAGTCTAAAATAAGGACAAAAGGGAGGTATTTGTTTCTGGGGGTTTTCATGTAAGCCAGTGAATATGATGTGACATAAGCAGTGTTGTTCTAATGACATACACCAGCCTGATTTGAAATGTCATTGGTGTTTTTGTAGGATAATATTAGGCTAATTGCTATCTGGGAAAGCTCAGGTTAAACTTCTCTGCGGTTTAGTAGTTAGATAATTTATGATCTCACTTACACATCAGAGGCTCAAAAGCACTTCCTTGGAAACTCACAGTACACTGAGGCTGGGATTTTGTTTCCTTATGAAGAATGGAAAGGAGTTTTCGGTACTTACTGTAGGTCTCTGGAGGCTGTACCTACATGTGCAAGATGTTCAGTGCCATAGGAAGAGATCCAGCTGGTGCTGAGGACTCACTGAGGGCAATTTTTCCCATTTCAGGTGAGTTTTACTTCAAACTATCTCTGTTCTGGTCCAAAGGACAAAATGGTCATAGCAGCTGGAGGACAGTAAATGTGTTCCTCAATCCCATTCTCCTTTTCAAGTTAAATCAGTTTGATTTAATTTGAAAAGAATCTGGTTAATTGTAAAAGTATCCTCTGAGGCCTTTCCGTCATATGAATCAAAGCATGCTAAGTGGCAGCAACTGCACAATCTGCCTTCAAAAGCACGTTCATGATCTGAACTAAAGCGCAAATGTAGGCATACTCTGTACTAAAATAAACACAGCTGCACTAAAAGGATTCGTTTTATGTCAGAGTCTCATAATTTGGGATTTGGCAATAAAGTCCTTAGCAAGCCTGAAATATGGCAACTTGCCCCATAGGCACTTCGGTATAAATGTCTGGATTTATTATTTTATTGCTTTTAATATTTTGCAGATTGCTGAAGAAAGAAACTTAGAACATCCTGATCTAATTTACTAATTGCATGAAAGATCAGCTGTAATAAACTATGTAATTGTACAGGGAAATGGTGATTTCTGTCCAAGCATATTTCGCACCCATATCTCCTTTTTCTGTGATATTCCCATTCAGATGCTGCTGAGGTTTTATAGCATGCTGTAGGCTTACCGAACTGCCTGCTCACTGAACATTAACAATATTTGCACATGTGCAGCATTTAAGGAAATATAAATTAATTTATGCTAAATTTTTTTCAATAAGCAAACCTAATTCAGCTTGCTGTTCGATGTCAGTGTGGCAGTTTAATATCTTTTTTGCTTAATGTAACCAGCTTGCTATAAAAAAAAGAAGCAATTTAACACTAACAGATTTTTTTCCTAATCTTTCATCACAGTTTCTATAAATCAATGTAAAAGTAGGAGGATAAAAATTATCGCTAGCTGGAAATTACCTTGATTGAAATGTGAGGCATGTAGCTCACCTAGAGGGGCTGGAACTAGAGCAGTGAAATGTAGTTCCAAAGAAAAGTTATAGATTAGAGATGCAAGTGTGTGGGACCGCCTGCCTGGTGAATGGTCTTACTTTCAAATGCATATATTAAAAGGTCATTGAGTTCCTGAACTCATAGAGATTAAAACAGTTAGATTCTATCTCACCAGGTCTCAAGAGAAAAACAAACACTTTGAAACTACTCTCCTTAGGATGTAACATTATAGCTGAATTTCCTATCACAGGAAAATTTGCGCTCTCATTTGCAGATATAAGAAGGAAGGAACAGCTAACCAATTAGAAAACTAATGGTCTTGAGCTAATTACTTTCAAAAGTTTGTTGGCATGCAGGAGCCACAAGTTCAAGCTCCCCTTCTCATCATGCAGGCCAGTTGTATACATGGCAGTTTTCTTGGGGAATTACACTCTTCTGGCCTGGGTTGATTGGTCCATCTCAGTTCAGCAAATAATTTAAATTCTCATTTTCAAGAAGGGATTTTTGTCTGGTCCCCAGACTCCTCTGCATCATAGAAACCATGCTTAAAACTGGTCTGTTTCTATGAATGGCAGTGTGGATGGAGCAATATGTTCCTGTGAGAACACTTTTTGCCAAGCCAACTGTAGTTGGGCTTTTATCTTTCACCTCTCAGATACGTTATTGCAGTCTGTCTGATGCCTTGCACACTTTCCCACATAAGGTCAGATTGTTCCATAGTAATGGTTTCAGGGTCACTTTTCACTTAAATGAACATTCAGTTTCTGAGATACAGCTAGAAACCAGCTTTAATGAAGAATTTACCACTGTGCAGTCAGTAAGCAAGCTGTCTGAGTACTTTACATCTGGAACAAAGGGTTACCTGATGTTTTTATTAGAAGGGACATATGTGATGGTGTGAGACTTTTTCAAAGCAGCTGATTCTCTGAGCTTGAAACTCTGTGTCAGAAACCAGTGAATGATCCCTCCCCGTGAAGTTTTTCCCTTTCTTGCTAGCACTTCACCATGACCCCATGGATTCCCAGACTTGTCTCAGTTTGCGTACGACTTGTCTGCAACATCACTTGAATGTATTAGATCCTCAATGTCGATGTACTCAAAATTTGTCAAAATACTGTGGCTACACAAGCTTAAAATCAAAATGGGAAATCAAAGAGAAAAGTTCTTGATTATGGAGATGGAGATGCTTCTATGAAAGCATCAAATTAAGCATGGTAAACTTGTGTCAAAAGCGAATCTGTTCCCCAAGCACTTCAGGAAAAACTGCCTTGGTAGCTGCAGCTGAGCTGCAGAGCTCTGTGGGCTCTCCTGAGGCGGAGTCCTCTGGAGCCGAGCAGATGCCCGTGCTCTGGATTGCCTCGTGCGATCGCTCATCACATCATGCCCCTGCATGCAAATGAATCTTCAAAGCAACTTGCTGGGAAGGTTTGCTTTCCCCTCCTCCAGCAAATCAATTTAGAGAAGCAAATTGTAGCACACTTTGGTGTTTGTGCAAGTGCAAATGCAAATGAAGCCTTGTTTGAGTTTGTCTTTGACTGAGATAAAGAAAGCCCTTCTGATGTGTTGATTTTCCGTACCCTGCTCATCCTCTGGTGTCAGAAGTTGTTAGAATTGCAGTTTTCTGTCTCCTCCTTTCCTGGACACAGAGCTTGTGAATCTTTTTGTGGTGTCACAGCAATCTCACAGAATCTCACAGAAGGGGCAAGGCTGGAAGGTCATCTGGTCCCACATCCCTGCTCAAGCAGGGCCATCCCAGAGCACATGGTGCAGGATTCTGTTTAGATGGTTCTTGAACATCTCCAGTGAGGGAGATTCCACACCCTCTCTGGGCAATCTGTGCCAGTGCTTGGTCACTGAAAAGGGAAGTTCTTCCTCATGTTCAGGTGGAACTTCCTGTGCATCAGTTTCTGCCCATTGCCTCTTGCCCAAAGCTTGGCAACCCCGGGAAGAGCCTGGCTCCTCTTGACACCCTTCCTTCAAATACTTATAGACTCTGATGAGGTCCCCTCTCAGTTGTCTCTCCTCAGGGCTGAACAGGGCCAGCTCCCTCAGTCTCTACTCATAAGAGAGATGCTCCAGTCCCGTAATTGTCTTTGTTGCCCTCCACTGGACCCCCTTCCGGAGCTCCACGTCTGTCTTGTCCTGAGACAAGACACAGCACTCCAGACACGCCTCACTGGGGCTGAGCAGCAGGGCAGGATCCCCTCCCTGACCTGCTGGCAATGCTCTCCCTAATGCACCCCAGGACCCCATTGGCCTTCTTGGCCCCCAGGGCACTGCTGGCCCATGGACAGCTCGTTGTCCACCGGGACCCCCAGGCCCTTCTCTCAGAGCTGCTTTCCAGCAGGTCGGCCCCAGCCTGTGCTGGTGCCTGGGGTTGTTCTTGCCCAGGTGCAGGACCCTGCATTTGCCTTTGCTGAATTTCAGGCAGTTCCTCTGCCCATCTCTCCAGCCTGTCGAGGCCCTTCTGAAGGGCTGCACAGCTCTCGGGGGTTTTGGCCACTCCTCCCAGCTCTGTGTCATCAGTGAACTCACTGAGGAGGCCTCTGCCCCTTCCTCCAAGTCATTGATGGATAAGTTAAACAATACTGGGCCCAGTGCTGAACCTTGAGGGACACCATTAGTGACAGGCTTCCAACTAGACCCTGAATCATGCCATGGATCATGGCCCTCTGGGATCTGTCATTCAGCCAGTTCTCAATCCACCTCACTGTCCACTCATCCAGTCCATGCTTCCTGAGTTTGTCTGTCAGGATATTGTGAGAGACAGTGTTGAAAACCCTGCTGGAGTTGAGATAACCAATATCCACCACTTTCCTCTCTGGTCCATCACCACTGCAGGGACTCAGCTGAGGCTGATTGGCTGGGAGCTCCCTGGGTTCTTCTTGCCCTTTTTGAAGACTGGAGTGACTTTTGCTTTCTTCCAATTTTCAGGTACCTTTCCCATGTCCTTTCAAAGATGACAATGAGCAGTAGATTGGGTCTAGTCAGCATATTGGGCCCTCTATTCCTCTCAAAAGGGAGCCACCTACATTTTTTCCAGTTTTTTTTTTTTCAGGTATTTACTACTTTACCTTCTTTTTCTTAATTGAGGAGGTTGTCATGTGGGGCATAGGCGTGGCAGAGTGAGGCTCCAACTCAATCTCTTCCTCAGAGCCCTAATATTTTTTAGTCTTGCTGCTTCATCCCTCAGCTCCACCACTAGGCCAACACAAGATTACAGAGGATGTTTGCAATCATCTTGCAGTGTGTGGTAATTGCTGGGTTTATACGAGGGTTGCTCAAGGCGTATTAAGAATACTCATACCAATGTGGTGTTTTGCTCACTGCCCACCATTGCAATTTTCTGAACTCCTGTCAGTCATAAAAAAGTTTTCTGTTCACCCTTAAAAGCAATGTCTGCATGTAAGACCAACTATTTATCTAATATCTCACTCTCTTTCTGCCTCCTTATAACCAACACATCTGTACATATCTATATATCCAGGTTTAAATAAAATGGGGTATTAAGCAGAAAAAAATGAAGGTACTCACAGAAGATGAGCTGGCCTAATGCTGTTTCTTTTAACTAGCCATAAAATTTTGATATAGGGTATGCTCAGGGGAGGTGTACAATGAGAATATTTCCCCTAAAAAGTGGGAAGAAATTTAGACCATGTTAAATAAAGCTTTCGAAAGGTGAGTGGGAATACTATAGTATAATATATATTGCCCATAACTAGAAGGTTGTACAATGGTTGCATGAAGGTGGTATCTATAGAACTGCATTTTTTTTATATTGATAGGTAGATAGATAATTGACAGATAGTTTGGTAGGTAGATAGATAACAGAGAATGGAAACTAAAGCAGATTTCAGAGCAGTTTCAACTCTCTGCTGCTATATAACAGTACAATCGATAGTTCTGAAAAGGGAAAGACATTTGCAATGCTAATTGCAATTCACAAGTGGGGGCGTACTGAGTGGGTGGAAGAGTTAGTTGTTGGCTTGCCGAGGGACATTGCAGAGCTGCCGAAGTTCTGATACTAGTAATTCTCTTTGTAAAACAATTATCTGGCTGACTAGAGCACAGGAATAATTTCTAAATCAAAGAAATCAATGAGGGTGGTACTTCCTCAGGTAGTGATTTTGTCTCAGGTTGTTCTGGTTGTCTCAGTGCTCCCAGAGATGGAGAGCTTCCAGACATGGAGCCTGTGGCATCGATAGTCCTTGCTAGCTCTTAGTGGTCTACAAGGCTTGTCTCTTCATCCAAAATTTCGTCAAATATGTATTGTCTTTTCCTATTTTATGGTATCTACTTTTTTATTTCTGAAAAATAATGGATATTTTTACCATTTTACCTTCAGCGTGACCTGAATCTGCCACCCTTGTTTAATCTTATTTAACCTGAGTAGTGCTCTGCTCTGTGCATACAGGTTTGTTGGCTCCGGCTGAAGCACTTGCAGAATAAAGTACACACCAGTGTGACAGAGGATGACAAAACTGAGATCTTTACTTCTGTCTCCCTCCTTAGGCCAGGGTGAATGTTCTCTGGACTCCACAGGCTGACTCCATGCCATGAGGACACATATTTGTGTGTATAAGAGCACAGTGCAGAATCATTTCGGGGAAGAAGAGAAAGAAAAAAATAATCATTCTGATGCCAAGTCTTGTTAATGTTGACCCTCAAAAATGTCAGTGATCTCTGCACATGTGGGAGCAAGGAACAACAAAGGCACCCATCCCCTGGCCCTCTGCAGTTTGCTGCTGGCCTCCCAGTGACCCCCAGGCTGTCCAGGTACAAGCTGGGGCTGGATGTGGGGTTGAGGGAACATTACCATGTGCACTCAGATGCAATTCTTAATCGGGTCTAGGTGAGAATTTCTGCTTTACACGGGATAAAATCTACATGTCTGTGGCATACAGTTTTAAATGCCCAAAATAAGAATTTTAAAAGATCAAATAGTAAGACACATGGGGTCTTTTTGATTATTTTTCCCCTGACAGCTGATATAAGAGTGGCTACTATTGGTTGTATATGCTCTAATCATTAAGAAATGGGGGTACAAAATTTCCTTTCTAAACAAGCCTGGAATTAGAGCGATTTTTTTTATTTCCTAAAACAAATCAATTTTTTTTCTGGAAAAAAAAGTCCTGAAATTTCTAATTAACTTCTTCTGAATTCAACAAATAACTACTGGAAAAGGGAGGACCTTGAAAAGGTAATAGATTTTCTTTTTCGATTTCAATACAGTGTTCTGAAGCTATTTTATCACATTCAACTTTACAAACCAGTTAAAAAAACCATAAAAGAAATGCAATAATTAATCTCAAAGCATTTTAATATCTCCAGCTTTTCCCTGAAAAATCTTATCACCTCTTTAGTCAAAGTAAAATGTGTTTATTACCTTCAGGAGTATGTGAACATGATTACTCTGAAGTTCCTAATGTATCTATTGCTATAATCTTAGATGTCTGCATTGCCTTGGACCGACACTCTGTATAGTCCTTGTCTGTAATATCTGGGTAAAGCTGGAAAAATGTGGCTAATTCTAGTGGGATTAGCTAGAATATGTCCAGGAGTGGCTGCTAGCCCAACCCAGCCAAAGACTGATACCAGAAGACCTGGAGGCTGATGAAGAAACAAGGAATGGTGACTTAGATGTGTGATAAGACAGACATGTGTAATGGTGGGAACAGAGTCCTCCTTTGTTTCCCTTTCAGAGGGTTTAAAGAATCTTGCTGCTAGTATTTGTTTGTGTTGCAATATCATTCAGTCTCCCTCAGGAGGACCGAGATCTGGTTGTTCTGGCTATGAATTGAGGGTGGCAAGAAGAGGGGCCTGGCAAAGGGAACACAGGGACAATCTAGCACAGGAGTGGTTCGGGGTCTGTGCTCCAAATAGCCACTTGTCCTGCTGGCTCTAGGTACAGAGGTTGCACTTGTGGTTTTAAAAAATGTGACTTTCTCTTGGAAATATATGGAACAGAGGAATTTTGAGAATACTGGTCCTGCATGCTGATCTGCAGTTTGTACAGAATCATTGAATGGTTTGGGTTGGAGGGGACTTTAAAGATCATCTGGTTCCAACTCCTCTAGTATGGGCAGGTACACCTTCCACTCGTCCAGGTTGCCTGGTTCAACCTGGCCTTGAACACTTCTAGGGAATGGGCATCCACCACTGCTCTGAGTAACTTGTCCTAGTGCCTCACCACCTTCACAATTTCCTCATAATGTCTAACCTAAACCTCTTTCATCTTAAAGCCATTCCCCTGTATGCTATCACTGCATGCCCTTGTGAAAAGTTCCTCTCCACCTTTCCTGTAGGCTCCTTCAGGTACTGGATGGGTGCTGCAAGGTCTGGAGCCTTCTTCAGGGTGAACAACCCCAACTCTCAGCTTGTTTTCATAGGAGAGGTTCTCCAACCCTCTGATCATCTTTGTGGCCTCCTTTGGACTCTCTCCAACAGGTCCACATCCTTATGTTGGGGATTCCAGAGCTGGATTCAGTACTCTAGTGGGGTCTCATGGGAATGGAGTAAGAGGGGGAGAATTACCTCCCTTGGCCTGATGGCCACATTCCTTAGAGATTTCCTAGTTTGGTTTGTAACAAGATAAATGAACCACTTAATGAACTATCAGTGGATCATTACATCCTGTGTAAATATTGAAAAAGTCAAGAAATAAATACAGTGGACACCAGTTTAAAAAAATCAACATTGATGAACTGCAACATGACTGAAGCACAGTAAGATTCCTCCTCGAGGAAATGCTCCAAATGAGCTCTAATAAGGTGTGTCTTACATGGGAATGTGAGATTCCTTTAAAAGGCTCAGCAGTGAGGGTTCATCTGTTTGCTCGAGATCCAACTGAAGGGGAGGCAGCTTGGGGTGAGGGAAGCGTGCCCGGATTGGGAACACGAGGCTGTGCCACTGGTCTGGGAAGGCTTGCTCAGATCAGAGGGCCAGGTGGCTGCTCTCATGTGCTACAGAGCTCAAGTTAATGAGCTGACAAGACTTGTAGCTTGAACAGGGCACCGATGTGGTACTCCTGCGCCTGGACATGAATTGTCTGGAGTGCAGTGCTTGAACACCAAATGAACTTTCTGAGTGAAACCTTCTGGGCACAAAATTATATTTTTCAATGAAAGTTTATTTTCTCTGAAATTCTCCAATCATTTATTCAACTCTCCTGCTAGTTTCAGCATGTAAAAATGTTTCTATGACTTGCCAGTCACTTCAGACTGAGGTTTGGCATACTTTTCCTATTTGCACTTCATCATTACTTCATTATTTCTAGCATTCTTTGGAAGTTATTGTTCATTCAAATTGAAAGATCAGCGGAACTCATTGCAAGATTATAAGGTTAATCTGCACACTTGTACAGAGATTCTTCTTTCTAAAAACTCTTGAGTATTTCTTGTGACTTTCACAGACATCCAGGCATTACTGAGGGTGTGACCAATGCTCTTCCTGCCTGACCCTACAGGCCAGTAATTTCCCTCAACTTTCCTTGGGTGTATGTCTAATTTTAAACAAAGCAAACTCACCCTTTCCATAATCAAATATTAAAATTTCGTTTAAATAATATTAGGGCTGTGATATAAAATTGAGGCAGTGTCAAAAGAAGATTGATGCTTTCTCCTCTAATCACATGGTTTAGTGTCTTGGCACATGCTTGGCATGTGCATTTTCAGATTAATTGTGGTAGGATTTACAATTTCTTGAAATTCAGTGCTTCATCTTTCGTCTTTAGCAGACCTCATTAACTCTCCAATCACAGAGCTGCTTCCAAGGGTAGCAGTCTTGTGACAAAAATAGTAGCAAACACGTGTACATCAGGTGGAATAACATGGCAGAGGGATTTTGAGGAGAATAGCACATGCTGGTCTTCACTTATGGCTACTTTCTATTAGAAGCTGGGAGGAACTTTGTAAGATAGATTCAAATTTATTTGTAAATATAAATATAAATATATAAAAAGAAAAATATAAGAAACTCTTTCAGTGAGATTTGAACTTTGGAGACTTAAAGCATACAGCAATACTTTCAATATTCATATATTAGAAAGAGAAGTAAAACTGTTCTATTTCCTTCAAATAAATATGTTGGATTTTTAAGAGCTAAACCATTACTTTAAAACAATAAAAATCTCTAAACTAGCTCAGATTCAACTTAAAAAAACTGGAAGTATCTTGAGGGTGGGAATAAGAAGAGGAATCTGTTTTTTTCTGAGTAGAGTAACAGCAGCTTCTTTTATGACTTTAGAGATGAAGAAACTAAAAGACTCAAAGTCCTCTGACATAAATTTATTTTGCAGTCCCTGGTTAGGAGGCATAGCTATAATTTAAAAATGAAAAAGACTAAATGTTCCTCAAGTGCTCATTCTTTTTTTTTTTTTTCTTATACATTGAAAAAAAAATGCTTAGCACAATCAAAGCTGTGTGAGTGATAATAGTATTTTTGGGTTTGTTGTGAGGGTTCACAGTATTTTGGGCAGTATTTAACATGACAGGGTTGTAATCAGACAGTTCAGATGTTGCATATAATGCATAACAGTAGGAACTGGCCCTGACAAGCAGCATTTGAGGCTATGTTCTTTCACCCTGGAAAGACCATATCTCTGGGGAGAGGCTGTGTGACGTCCTCCCCAAACAGCAGAGCTACAAAGTGTGGCTGGGTGTGCCAGAGATGCTGTATTCAGCCTAAGGTCTTGCAGGATGCCTCCAGCCACAAGTCCCTCTGGTCGATTTGGTTTGCTCAGATTGTCTTTCCCAGCACTTGTCTCACTGCGTTTCTCCCTTAATGCCTCCTCCTGCATTTTGGCTTCTGTTCTGCACAGACTCCTGTGTGGTTGCAGTGCAGTGCAGGGACAGACTCTCTAATGGCTCCAAATGTGCCACACAGAGCTCACGGCAACCTGGGGCACTTTGATCTACTTCTGGCATCTGACATTTGCGTACCCAGCTCAAGAACTGGTGATCAGGCTATTGAATCCGCTCAATTCTGTGTCAGCACGTCTCTATTCCGCTTTTCCTGACTCACAAATCAAATATTTCATTCTTCAGCACCATGAGAGGCTCTCTCAGCAACTGACATATTTGACAGCCACACTGCACTTCAAAGAACTTCACAGGGTTGTTAGCAGTAGCAGGGATTTTCACAAAGTTGTATTTTTAGCACAAAGTCTGAAAGAATGACTTGACATATAGTACAGTGATCATAACCTTACTCTAAGCACAATAGGCTGCTTAATTTATAACTTCTTTTGGAAATAAAAATTCGGCATCGAATACTTAGCAACGTCAAATCTTCTGTATAAGAAACCCAGAAGTACAGGAATGCTGTGTGAGCATTTATTAAAAGTAGCTCTGATTGCGTTTTTTATTCCATAGTATGACTGATGACCTAGTTTTCCTTATATTGTTTATTTTGTGGATTTTTAGTTGCTAACGTTACTGTCAAAGATACATGTTTATGAGAATACTTTAGCAGACTGGTTTAAGCGAAATATTTCCTGTTTATTTTCTGTTTCTTTTTCATTTGCACCAAAGGAAAAGAATTCTGTTCTGGAACATTCATTATCTGAAATAAATTCCAGAGAACAATTGCAATATATTAAAACTCTCCTGTCTGTTGAGTGCCCATGTATCTTCTTTTTGACTCATCCAGGCATGTGGCCAATGATGAGTGTTTCTAAAGGGAAAAATTATCTTTTAAAAATACAATAGAATATAGCAAGGTCAGTGAACTGGCAAAAGTTGTTCCACCTTCTCTTGGTCATCTCTCTTCTCCTTCTGGCTTTCCCCATTTTATCCTTTTAATTTGCCTATTTCTTCCACGTGGTATCATCCATCACTTCTAGCTTCTTAATTCCATGATGAATGGGAAACTGAAGCAAGTAGAACTTGAGCTTGCCGTTATCCTAACGTATTGGTTTGCATGGTATTGTGTACAGACACGTTATCATCTTTTTGTTTCTTCTTTTTTTGAAGCATTGTCTTGTGTGGATGTGCCTGACCCACTGTGTTACCCTAAAGATGGGAGTTGACTCCATGTGATTAATCTGTTACCTCTTTTGGCCTTCTCTAGGCTGATGTTCACGGCTCTGTTGTAGCTTGTGTGAACTCACTGCAAATTTACTCAGCTAATACCACCAGAAATGCTTGTCTAGACACTTGGCAAATGTTTGTGGTGTATATTCAGACTCATCTGAGTGTGAGCAGTGTGTGTGTGTGTTGTGGACCAAATTTTTCAGGCTACTGCTTACATGGTGGTTCTTAATTCAAACCCACACTGCTGTGGATTGTTGTGGATGCACTGACTCTGCTCTGTGCATGCCCTTGGTGCTGAGGCTGTGCCGCTGCCCCACCTCTGCTTCCTGCAGCCTGGTGGCAAGGCTTTACCATCACAGATCAGACTGTGCCTCTGGGGTCTCTAAAACAGGCAGTGAGTTGGGTTTTGTTGATTAATGCAGGTTAACATGAAGTAAGACTGCTGAAAATTCAAAGGCTGCACTAGGCAATTCAGAGAGAGCAGCATTTTTCTGTGTGGATCTTCCTGGGGTCTTGCTGAATGAGTGTTACAACATTTTCTTTTGTCTTATGTCATGTGTACTTGTCAGCACTACTCCCTGCTCTAGAAGGAGGTATGTAAATGACATGTCTGCTATCATGTTGCCTTAAATTTAGTTTTTCTGCACTACTATGAATGTGAAAAATTAATATCAGGAATACTAATTTGTTCATTTCAGTTCCCACACTTAATGGGCTTAGTGTTTTTTTCTCTTTTTTTTTCCTTTTTTTTAAAAAAAACAGTAATAGGTGTCCTGAGTCTTTTATCTATTTTTCTGGTTTATCCTATCCACATGGAAACACATTTAGTAGAATATTCTAAAAGTAGAATAGAAGTATATCAATACCGTATAGGGCTTTCTGTGGATTTATCCACCATGTTTGAAGTTAAACTGGGGGATTTATTTGTGTTGCATATTCTTTCATTATGTGAGTTTGTCTACAGGACGGAAAACATCAAATGAAAGGTTATTATTCAAGGAAGTATTGCAAGGTTTTCTCTTTCCCTTTTGCAAAGGATATGGAACAATGAAAAAGCACGAATACTATTAAAGCCTGTTAATATGAAGAATATAGTCTCTCTAAAACCTAGGTAGCGTTTTCTTGCATCTAAATCCATATTCTATGAATCTTTGATGTGACATAAAATTGTAACTGCTGAAGTGGGGAGCGGGACAGGAAGTCACAGAGAGCAGCAGCTGTCTGTTATCTTTCCTCATTTTTATCTTAATGCTTATGGAGGGAAACCTCTTTTAGGATTCTTTTATCTCTGTTTTTTTTAACTACATTTTAATTTATTAAACCCTTAGTTTAATCATACAACGAAGATGTAAAATGAAACAGACCGTGTAAGTGAGCAGCGGTGCATGTTGCAGGTGTGTAGGCATCGGAGAGCATTTTCGTTCCTTACCTGCCTGACTCTAACCCTTCTGCAGCCTCCTCAGCCTCTCCTCGCCTCCTTCCTACCAGATGTGTCTGCCTGCCTAAGCCTGTGCTATTTTGTGATGGTTATCTCAGGCTGTGAGGAGTGGAGACCTTATTTTCCAATCCTGTCCCCTTTAAAAAGATCTGGGTTGCTGGGGTTACAGATTACACGTTGAAAGGATGGTACTTACACAACCACCCAGTGGGAACCCAGATAACTACTGGATGTAAGTTTTTCTTTCATCTATCCCATTCTCACAAGCCTTAAACCTATTTTGTTATGTTATTTGCATCTCCAGGTTAAAGTGGACATTTTCACCTTAACTTCAGTCTTCTTAGTATGCGTCTTTTTAAAGACCATGCTTGTTTTTTATATTGATTCAGGAGGCCCAGTGACTCTGCTTGTGCTCTGCACTGCCCTAACAGAGACTATAGTAAGAGACACAGCATCTGTGTATGAATTTGGGTGGGCAGTTATGTTAGAAGGGTAAAAAGATTCCTCTGCTGCTGAATGCTGGTCACTGAAGGCGGGCTGTAAGTCTGTAATGTGGTTGTTTTGCCATTTTCCCCAGCCACTGAGGCAGACAGTCAAGTAGCAGCTTTAGCTCGTAGATTTGATTTATCAATTAGGCCAGGAGGATTTATTTTCAGTTTGCAAAATGAATCCAGTCTATCAGCAGAGAGGGTTGTAGGGAGCATGTTCAGGTGGTGAAAACTGATTGATGTGGTGTGTTTTTGGCTCCTCAGCATGCCCGTGCTTGAGAGGGCAGTGCTTTAACCAGGATGAGTATGAGTATGAGTAATGTCTGGAGCATCTTATTAGCCTGGACCACGTACCTTCCCATCTTGATCCAAGCTCTCCAAAAGGCCTCTGAAATCAGCAGAACCTTGTTAGTGTGAGACTGAAAGCAGCTGTGCAAAGCCCACCAGACTTGGGTCTATGCCATTGGAGCATGGGACCAGCTTAGAGCAGTCAGCCCCGCTGACAGAGCAACTGCAGGTTGAGATATCCACCCTTGCAGTGATTTTGAATTCATCCTTTATTCATAATGTGGCACTGTAGCTGAGGGGTGCTGGTATAAATGTTACTGCTCTTGATGCCAGAAGACCTCTGAGTTGTTGTGCTTGTAGCTGGGAGAAGAAATGTGTTTGAATCTTTTTAAAATTATATACAGGTGTATTTGGTGAGCTGGGATTTGGATTCTGTAGATGATGAGGAAGCCACAGAGAGATTAAACTTAATACATTGCTGCTTCAAGGTGGGCTTGTTTAGCTGCAGCACAGTTCCTCACTAGTGAAGGAACGTGGATTATGGGCTTTGATGGAGAAAGAGTTTTGTGCAATCTTTGAGTATATGTCTCTGAATATGACATTTTAATTTCAAATCTATGGTTGTGAAACAGGTTGAAAATTTATTGAGCAAAACAGAGCAAGCACAAATCTCCACCTTTAATGCAAATGGCAAAGTTAAACCAGCTGAGCTAGTAACCTTTCTCTTCTCCAGCTTTCCCCAGGTATTATAAGAAACTGACTAAATTAAAACCAACAAAAAAATCTCATAGGTCATCATAACGTAAGAAAACATTCTTTTTCATGATGAGGGTCAGAACTTTGCGTCTTGACTGAATAATAATGAATCAAGTAAAGAGTATTAACTAAAAACTAAGTCTGAGTTTTTAATTAAATCCGCAGCAGTTGCTATTTTTCAATGTACATTGGAAGAGGCAGGGTATGATATATTTCCTTGATTGAAGAATTTTCAAGTTCCAGCTGGACAGCACTTTAATTAACTTCATCTTCTCCCTTTTCTCAGCTGAGGTCTCATTCCATTATGATTCTGAATCAGTCTAAAATGTAACATTTTGGAAAAGACAGCTTTCTCACTGTGTGAATGCTAAACGTGTTTTTTTCTTCAGTAGGCTGCAAACCTTCAAACTTGATGTTCTTAAGGTTGTGGTGGCAAATGTGGGGATGTGGAAAATCCAGAATGCAAGTGGGGAAGTGATGTGGGGATACTAGAGTGAAGATGAGGGATGTGGGAAGTGTGTCCCATAGAAGGCTGGAGAGCAGCACATGCTTTTAATGGAGCTACTTCTGTTTCTGCTGTTTGCCAGCTGTAGTGTGGCATTGGGGATCTGCTCAGTAAAATGATAACACTTGCACAACAAACTGTTTGTCCCTGGCTGGTTGACAAACTGAGAGCAGCAGTACCATTGCTGAACAAGAGCCCAGTCTCTCCTCCTTGTCATCCTCTCACACTGAGCTGATTGCCAACAGTCGAAAGACAGCATCTATTTCACAGGTTAAAGTTGAAAGAATTTGTAGCAAGTACCCAAGAGCCCAGGTCAAGTTTTTCCTCAAATCTGATAAAGGATGTGGATAAATCTTCATGAAGGCTTTGCACAACTCAGGCAAAAGGCTGGAGGAAGGGACTTGTCACTAGTGGCAGCCAACACCAATCCTTCTTTCCCTGACAGTCAGGGAAATGTATTTTATGGCACATTTCAGTGGGTAAAATATGACAGGTGCTATGCATGTAGTAACAATAATTTATCTTTTCAAACAGTTTAGATTTCAAGAGAATGATACCAGCCAAATGGGGTTGGCCTTTGTAAGCTGATCTGTTGGGAAGGCTCCATTGGAAAGACAAGTGCCATGCGTGGGTATCCACACCATGTTTTAGAGCTGTGACTTTATTTCTACTTGGAAATGGCAGAATTAAGACAGACATGGTGTCAGCAGACTAATAACATCTAAACCAGGCAGTTGTCTGTGAGTTTGGCACATCAGAGAAGTCATGCCACACCATGTCACTTGTAGTGTTAGGGAATATGATGTTTCAATTATTAAATCAAGGTTGAAACTTAGAGATTGTGTTTTTTTCCTCTGGATTTCAGTTTAGTGAGTTTACCTTTTCTTCCCTTTGTCAGTATTATAGATAGGATAGCTTGGGTCTCTGTTTTTCATGAAAGCTTCTGTTGAATCTTCCAATTATCTAATTTATTTGGATTATTACAGTTAGAGTTACTGAGATCTCAGAGGCAATACTACTGCCAATTTATTTCTTTTTATTTTTTTTTGTTAGTGCTGCTTGTAGCCTTACCTCTAGGACAAAAGAAGGGGAAGCTTCGAGTGGAGGTGTAGTTGTTTAGCTCTCTCTCTCTTCCTTGCTGAGACAAAGTATGGCAGTGCTGCAGTGCAGTGGTACTCGAGCTGGCATTAAAATAATTATGTTGGGCACTGGAAGCATGCTGGCTACAGCTGACTGGAGTCAAGTGCATTCTGATTTTCCCTGCCAAAAGGCTTAGCAACTCGGGCACCAGTGAACTAATAACAATAGACAGCAGTGTCTGGATAGGATTTTATGGGGGTCTTGTGGTTTAACCTCAGCTGGCAACTAAGTCCCACACAGCTGCTCACTTACTCCCCACCCTGCCTCAAGTGGGATAGGAAAGAGAATCGGGGATGGGGAGGGGGAAGTAAAACTTACGTGTTGAGATAAGAGCAATTTCATAATTTAGATGAAGTAAAATATAACAATAATAGTAATAAAAAGAATAGGGAGAGAGAGAGAGAGAGATAAACCCTAAAAGTGATGGATAAAACATGATTTCTCACCACCCACTGACTGGTACCCAGCCCATCCCTGAGCTGCAATCAGCTCCTTTCTGGGTAACTGCCCCAGTTCATATAGGGGACACAATGTTCTATGGTGTGGAATGTCCCTTTGGTCAGTTTGGGTCAGCTGTCCTATAAACACTACTTAGCAACAACCAAAACATCAGTGTGCCATCAACATTATTGTGTACTGAATTTAAACCACAGCACTGTACCAGCTACTAGGAAGAAAATTAACTCTTTCCCAGCTGAAACCAGAACAGAGGGAGTTTGTCATTCTGAATTTTTTCATGTTCTGTACATTGCTACCTCTCTTGCTTCTGTAACCTTTTATCTCTCTTTTCTAACTTCAAAGCTATTTCTCCGACAAAGGGTCTGTGCGAGAATTCTCATGGTAGACAAAGCCAACGCCTTACACAGAAGATAGGAATTGAGTTGAATAAGAAGATAGGATAGATTGTGGTGGCCAGGTGCAGAGCTCAAGCAACAGCAACTCAGCTGTCCCCTTTTGTTCCTTTCCCCTCCATTTCCCATGCCTGTTCTCCCATTTATCTTGATCACCTCCCTTTCTCTCTCAGTGCCTACTCAAATAATTTCGTACCCTGGTTACTTTTTCCTCACAAGTCTCTTCTGCTACCTCCATATCCGAACTTGGTGTTTCTGATAGGGTTACCTAGCCAATAATTTAGCAGTCCTTGGGACCTAGCCAGGGTTTACTCTTTAAAATGTCTTTTGTTCTCCCCTCCATTATATGTGAGTTTACATAGAAACGTGGAATCATTTAGGTTGGAAATGACCATCAAGTCCAACCATTACCCTAACACCGCCAAGTCCACTCGTAAACCATATCCCTGAGGGTCACATCCACACTTTTAAATATTTTAAATACCTTCCCTGGGCCACTTGTTCCAATGCTTAGTAACTCTTACAGGGAAGAAAGTTTTCCTGATAGCCAATCTAAACCTCCGACTTTGGCCATCTTCACATCACTCCCTCTTAACCATCTGTGAAATTTGGTCATCCTTCATGGTATCACCTGTTGACTTCTTGCTCTGTTTTCTGCCTTGTCTAGTATTTTCTCATGGTTATTTCACTGAACTGAACCTCAGGGCATGGCCCAACCTTCTGCCAAGCGTACCTTCACAAGCTGGAAGGGAGGACTCACAGCATGGTCACATAAATGGTGACATTCAGATGGCCACTGAGGAAATTGTGAAAGAGAGAGGAGAAGACAGGAAGAGTCAGAGACCCTCATTGAACAGGAAGACATGGACTGTTGATCCATAGAAAAGTCAATCCACAGGAAGGTCAGTCTGGAAGCATGCATGCAGGGACAAGGAAGAGATCAGCTGCTGGAGGAAGGAGAGCTGTGGAGGGCATCAGCTGCTTTGAAGTGCAGTGAGAATTAGCACAGCTGGGAAATGGCATGGCAGGAGAGGAGAGAAGAACCACTAACCTGGCAGATACAACTCCTACAGTCAGGAGGAACTGCTGGCCTGCACCGGGGGAGGTTTAGACTGGACATTCAGAAGCACTTCTTTGCCAAGAGGGTGGTCAAACACTGGAACAGGCTTACCAGAGAGGTGGTGGATGTCCCCAGCCTGTCAGCATTTAAGAGTCGTTTAGAGAATACCTTTAAAAACATATTTTACCTTTTGGTCAGCCCCGAAGTGGTCATCCAGTTGAATGAGATGTTCCTTGTAGGTCCCCTACAAATGACACCAGTCAGTTCTAGATATATTAAGACTGGATATAAAGGGTATTTCTAATCAAGAGAGGGATGAGTGTCTGAAATGTGCTCCCCAGTAGTGTTTTGACCACAGCAATTTTCAATACCAACTGATGAAGTTTACGAGGCAGCTTGATCAAGTGTAAGTGAATGTGTTTGCAAGTCTGTGTTGAATTTGTGATGTGCCTGTGATTTGATGCCTAATGCTGGTGCCAAAACAGAGCATAAGGATTCAGGAATAAAAACTTTGTAAAGGGATTATGTTTTCTTCATAGATTTTTTTTATAATAGCAAATAGAGACAGAAAATAAAATGTATAGTTTCATTCCAAACTGCTGTTTTCTGTGATTTTCATAACATTTTTTCTTTTTATTAATAGTAGTATTATTATTGAGGGTTTGAAGTATAGAAAGAAAGAAAAATTTTGCTGTTAAAGTTTCAACGTAGTTTTATTGTTTACAAATAAAGATGAAACTTTTTTAAAGTGCTGGCAAGAAGGAACAGTGAGAGAAAACAGCTTTGTCTTTTCCCCCACCGCCAATTCTATTTCCTCTAATAGCCTGCTGCGCTTGCCTGAGAAACTGGAGACCTTGCCATAAATTTTAATTCCTACAGAAAGGAGGCCTGACCACAGCTTTCTAGAACTACACACGTTTCAAGCCATTTTCATGTTTTCATGATTTTGCTTTCTCCAGAAATTGCATTCAGTGTCAGAGAAATGTGTTTAGTAAACAATGTTCTTTTAGGCAGTGGAAGAAGAATTGGCAATTCAATTAAAAATACAAAAAAAGATAGGAGACAAAATTATTATTTGCAGGATAGCATACAATACCTAGAAAATTTAAAACTACCTTTTTTAAAACTGAGAACCTAGACCTGGGTGAAGAGAAAGACATTTGTATTTAGTCCCAGCTCAAGGTGTAGAGGAGAACAGTCCTGAAAAACATAAAGCATTTAAAAAACTTTATTAGTATTAAAAAAACCCCTCCTAAACACATCTGAGTTTTAAATGTGTTCTTTGTTCTTAGCATGATAAATGAGGTGAGAGAAGTCTGAAAAATGGAAATGAAGCAATTTAAGACTCATGTTAAACAGTTTGATTAAAAATTTGAAGATAAGACTTAGAATCTTGGCATTTAAATAATCAGCTCCTTCTGGTCTCCTTTGCAGAAGGAAGTGCTGGATGTGCGTATAAAATGAGGATAAAATATGATATTAATTTGCACTGAAGTAGCAAATATTCTACAGAAGTCTCAGGTCATTAATCTATCTTCCAGCTAAGGGAACTATATTAATAGCTTATGGGATTTATAGGGCAGGCTTCAATTTAATGGTTCACCCAAAGTTTGGGAAAAATAGGAAAGGGCAGGATACTGGAGAATACGTTATATCTTGATGCATTAAAATCAATGGCAAAACTTTCTTGGCCTAAAATGGCCTCTAGATAGTTTCTAATTTCAGTGCTGCTGCTGAACGTTAATTGCCTGTCTGCAAAGTGGAAGGAACCATATTTTCCTGTCAGGTGTTAACACTGACTGTAATCCTCATAGCTCTGTCTTGAATAGGAAAATAATCTGAATTAACATGAAGCTTTAATTGCATTTTTGGAGACGAATGGGATGGATGTTGGGGTTTTTTAAAGTGTGGCCTCAGCCTAGAAAAAGACTAATTTACAGTGAATTAACAGGAGGTGCCTGTAGGGTCAGGAAGTTTCATTTGCAGTATTTTCTAAGCAGTTCTCGTTGCTGGAGTCCTGCCTGTGTTTTGTCACTAGCACTAGTCACAATTTTCTTTAAACTGTAATATTTCCCTGGGCTCTGAAGCCAGGTGAGAAACCCTTTTTTTCATTTCTTGCTGTTGTAGATGGGGCTGCCTTTGTAAATGGTGAGAGGAGTGCATTATACATTTTGCAGCTGATTCATGAGAAGCCTCAGAAGAAGAACCAGGGAATAATGTTGTAACTTAATAGCTGAAATTCTGTCTTCACAGGGGAGAGTCACTAGTACAGCACCTATAAATCAGTGTTAGTGCAGTGCATCATCAGATATGCAACCCTTTTTAAGGTGATAATTCCCATAATTTGAGTATTGACCTTGTTCTATGTTGTACAGACTTGTAATCTGTATTTTTCTGAGTGATCCCCACAGGTGGGACATTTCTAATGTGAAGTCACACTGTGAGACACCTCTGAGTGTGCTGGGAAGATGGGATTATAAATATTCATTGCTCTTGCAACCTTGGGCGATGAATGTTTCAAATTTTATAAGCTAAGCTGGACTGGGCCTAGTCAGAGAGAAAAGAAAACCTCAAAACTTTGGTAATTCCAGGTGATAAATGAAGCAGAATGGGTTAGAAAATGAGAGGTTTTCTGCTAGGCTGATTTTGAGCCAACATGCTAATTCGATTAGGAGAAGTACATAAGCACACTATAAAATCTAATCACTTATGACAAAACCAAGTCAGGCTGGATTTCCCTCCCTTGGAAATACAGTAACTGCTCTGTGGTCCACTCTCATCACTGAGGAACCAAACACAATGAGCTACAGATTCATGTCACAGTTTACATCCCAGGTCTGAGGAACAGGCCTGTGTGCTGCCAGGCTCCCCTGGGCTGTCCCATCCCTTCCCATGGTGGGACCCCAATTACCGGATGTGGGAAATACAATTGGAGAAGTGAACACATCATCAGCCTGGACAAGAATCTGGCTTGGGTCACATAAAATGCTACTAGCAGTTTCTTTGAACCACATGTCTGGCAAGCAGGGTATAAAGGGCAGCAGGAGCTCCGTGTATCATTTCATTCCTTTCCTGCTAAATTTGCCCAGGTACTGAAGAAGGACTTGCTAATGCTTGGCTCCTGCCTGTGCTCTGCAGTGAGACATGGCAAAGCCCAGCCCTCAAGCCTCCTTCCTGAGATCAGATACAAATGCATCTGGGGTTTTTTGTTAAAGAGTTGCTTTGCAGATAAAATATCCCAAAGAAAACGGTAATCTTATATTATAAGATTATAATCCCGCTGACCACTGATAGAGTCTGCAGGTATATGGGACAGGTTCCACCAGGTTTATGGCATCACCCCGATGGAGCCTGAAAATCATCTCCCAGTGCAGCTCAGAATGTCATTGTTTCCCCACTGGGTTTGTACTCTGCAGTGTCCCTTCTGGCACAGGTGAATTTCCAAATGTCTGCACCACTGGCTGTTGCGGGCTCGTACTTCTCACTCCCTCTTTCTCTCTTTTTTGTAGTGTTTTGGTTTTTTTAAACTAGGAAAGATCACATATCAGTATGTTCTAATATCAAAATATCATCATATTTTCACAAAATTAAATCACTCTTTCCTGTCAGCTCTGGAGTTCTCCTTTGAAGCACAAAAAGCTTCTCCTTGTTTGTGACATGTTAAGCATCATGAATTCAGTGGAGAAACTGGGGATGGCTGCCTTGAGGGCAACTGGCAGGAGGGAGTTCTCAGGATCTGTCACAGTGGAACATGGTGGCATGAAACATAAAAATGGATTCAAAATGTAGATCCACCTCCATGCAAAATGTAGATCCACTTTTTCTGCTAAAGCCTTTTTTTCCTCTCCATGTGAGAGCTTGGTGTTGCTGGGGGAAAACAAGAAAAGAATTTTGAAATTAAACGGATGAGAATTTGATAATCCCCAATGACCTATTTTCTTATAAAATTATGGAATTGTGCAAATCAGTGTGTTTTTATAATGACTGGATTATGATAGTGCCTAAATATGTACAGCTGGGACAGCCAAGGCAAGAGCTGAGTCTGGGACTCCTCCCTCTGTCTCTTTCTTGCTATTTCTTTTAGAGAGACAGGATTTTGCTGAAAACTCCTGGAGAGCATCCTTCTGTCACTTTCCTTTCAAGTTCCATTGTACTTTAACTTTTGGAAGGTCTTATCCCTCTGCCCAGGGGCAACCAACCTGAGATGGGATCCTCAGGATTATCTCTGTGAAACACAGCAGGTAGTTCTTCTATTTTTGCCACTATGCCAATTTTCTGTCCTTTCCCAGGGTGCCAGTGCAGCTATTTATGAAACTGCAGTGGAAAACAAACAGTGAAATGTTGGAAATTATAAAAACGATCCTTTTAACAATTTTTATCATTATCATGAACCTAAAAAACAGAGGAGAAAGGGGAAAATGTTTTAAACTCTTCTCCCTGCTGGACAGACAAAGATGCTGGACCATCTCTTTTTGTGATGCCGTAGGCCCAAAGAATAATATTTTTGTAAGATGCTCTCATTCTGCTTAGGGCTCTTTAACAGGACTTAGAAATGCCTTCTTAAAAAAAAAATATCCCGTGTACTTGAACAGAGTACAAAGCAAGTGGAGAGATGGTTAAAGTCACAAAAATCTTTGCCCCCAGGATCTGGCCTGCAGCTTGTCCCCCCTAAGCTTATGTGATGACTCATATGCATTTACATTCCCTGAGCTTCACACGGCATCTGCTGCTAGAAATTTGTTGCAGGATTTTGTCTTTGAACAGCTGGTGACAACCCACTTCCTCTTGCTTTCTTCAGCAGAGATTTTTCAATTGTTTCTTGTTGTTTTGATGTGAGACCCAGTGTTGGAAAAACAAGCGCATTTACCCTGATTAGAACCAGCCCTTTAAACACTTGCCAATTAACAACCCATTTGTTATTTTTCTGAGGACCAGGAAGTACTTTCCCTTTCTCTCCTTTTACTTTATTCAGCTGCAATTCCACATAAGCAGAACAAAATCAAGCACTTCTTATATAAACTGTTATTAATATTTCCCTTGTTCTCCCCCTTCCTTTAGGTCTACAGAGTTGGAGAGGAGGGCATATTTTGCTTTCTTCAGGCTAATCTTAATTAGCTTGATGTCGTGATAATCATGCTCCCTCCTTATACTGCCGCTGCCACTAGTGATGAGTGTTACACATATGCCTTGCTGAAAAACAAACAGAACATCGCATTAGCAACAGAGATACAAAAAATGAATAATTTTTGTTACCTCATGCCACCTCTACTAACAGGCACTAAGAAACATAATTTAACATGCATGTGTTTTTAGTAAAATTAGAGATGGTCTGGTTTATGCCAGTCAAGTTTATTCAGTGAAATCTTCTTTGGGGGATTTGATCTCGGCTATGTCTATGAAATCATACACTATGGTTTTATACTTTTTAAAATTCAGCTGAATGCTGAGCTACTGTTTCTACTTTTTGTCCTCTCCTTCAACACATTCAAATCTCCTTACTAGGGACCACTTTCTTTACATAAATATTTTAAGGAAGTACTAAACCTTCAAATGAGATAATCTTGTTTCCATTTTTGAAAATACAATCACTTATCTCAGACAACTCCAGGAGTAGTTACTTGAAAAACTGCATATAATCCCATCAGCCCTAAAAGTAAGGGCTCTTCTGCTTTAAAATGCTTGCTGTGTTTGTTACTGATTCAAAGAATTTGCCATTCTGCAGAAATTTTCCGGATGGGGGGGGTTTCCCCTCTTCATTATTGAAGTTGAAGTTACAATCTATTTTTCAGCCTGTACTGTTTATTCCCATAAATAGTGTCTGCTCATATCTTCTCTTGTACTTTGCCAGGCCCTTAGAGCACAGGTATGCTTACGGTACGTGGCTATTTATGTGTTCTGCACCTCTCTGCAGAGGCAGCTTTGACATCTGCTGCATACTCTGAGTTGAGTTTTCCTTTGCAAATGCCACAAAGCATCTGACTACAAAGGAAGGGGTTTTCTTGGAGAGTCACACGTGCTTCCTACCTTTATTGGATATGTTGCAAGTTCTTCTCTAATAAAGAGTTCCTTGGCTCCTGAATTTAAATACTGAACAGGCACATATATTTACTGAATCATTGCCAAACTTGGGGGTTTTATCTGTTTGTTTCCTGTGGCAAGGAAGGATTTCAAGTCATTTTGCTGCTCAGGGGAAATTGAAAACAGGATCTATTTTTGGTTCTCATTTGACTCCTCAAGATGGATCAGTGGAAACCTGTTATAACACTAATTTCCTTAAAGGTGTAGTATGTGCACTTTGCTGAAACGCTGAGGGGAAAGAGCTTTTCTTTTTGCAGTTGTTTGGCCTGAAGCCAAGATTCTCCATGAGGCTGTATGAAGAAGCCAGAACATTATTATCCACATCTTTTTATGCATACAGTATAACTCATTGGCTAGACAATCTGTGCCTGCCTTAAAATATATTTAAAAAGACAGGAGGGGGCTACAAATAAGTTGAAGATGCACCCTTATTTTCATAGCTGTGCAAATCAAGGACCGATGTGGAGCATTTGGATGAATCTGCTCCCCAGACCTGATGTCAAAACAAAATATTGCTTCCTTATAACCAGAGATTAAATATTTCTCATTTCCTGAAATGCAGTGCAGCTGCAAAAAGAGGTGCTAAAAGCCTCAGTGGTTGGAGGTTTTTTTTGTTTTATTAACAACACATAAAGGTTAGTTGCATATTACTAACTATTAGATAATTTTTACTGTGTTTAATGTAATTTCCTCTTAAGGACACCTTCAGCCCATGGTACTCTTCAGCTGAATGCATGGCATTTCTTGGTGCATGGGACAGCATAGGTAACAATTTAGATTGTGGCAGCCTGTGCTATGCCTGCTCTATGAATAGCAGTGTCATTTGTCATGTGTTTGAACAGACTGCCTGTACAACACAGGCGATGACAAATTTTAGGTTGAGATAGATTTGTCCTCTAGTTCACAGACTGGCCCTTTTCCCCCCTGCATCGTCGTTTATCTCAGGCTAACCCTTCTGTGCCCTTTCCTTTCTTGGAGAGGAGAGAGATCTGCACATAACTGGATATTCAACACCTGTGTTTCAATTATCGTATTATTTGAAGAATCTGGTGCTTCACTTTATGTTCCTCAAATAGTTATCTTGATTGTTTGCTACTGCAGAGCTGCAGTAAGCTTGTTTGTTTCTCCTTTTCTCTCTGCCTAAATTTGATTTCAGAAAGCAATCTCAGGTAGAGGAGAGATTTCAGAGTGCTAATCACATGCTGTAGTTGTTGGCTTTGTTGCTGCAAATGGCAACAGAGTATACTTTACCTCATACTATATGAAATGCCTAGAGCAGAATGTATTATTTTAATTGTTATTTAATTTTTTCGTGAGCTCTTCCAGATCTTTCAGACATATCTGAAAGCCATGATAGTTATATTCAGCAAGAATTTTATATAATATTTAATTACAAGACATACATGTATTGGAGAGTTTTGTGGTGAGAAAACAGCTCAGGGCACATTCAACAACATGTTACTTCTTTCTCTCTTGTCAGTTACCTTTGAGTCATTGTGCTTGCATAAGTTACAGGTCACTAAACAGATTTCAAAGCAGAATCTGGTATCTACTGAGACACTAACTTCATCATGGGCTTATAGAAAGTGCATATTTTTTAATCATCTTTTTGTCCTAATGTGGTTGTTCCTCTGATTTTCTTCTACAGAAGGATCCTAATGCTCATTCAATGTGGTTTCATTTAAAGAATTTCTGCATGTCCTTGTTTTTGGTCAGCGTGCACCTTTCTTCTGTGTGTGTAATGCTGGGTAAGAATTGTTTCATTTGTACAAATTACGAAACTCATCAGACCCAGAAGGGGCAAAGTTTATCACGGAAGTTTGATAAGATGGGTAGACTCTCATTATAGAAAATAATAATAAATTTAATGGACTTCTGTGTTTCATTATGTTTCATTTCATTATGTGTTCTGGAGCTTACAGAGTACTCATTTATTTTATTCGTTTCAATAATGTTATGGTGTGCTGTGTGTTCAAGTCAATGTCAGTCATTTTTAAGCAGAGAATTTCTATTATTGAATAGAGAATTTCTATTCTTTTCCATCTTTGGTTTTTATGTAAAATTAGGGAAAATTTTGAAATGCCAGAGTTCCATTAAATTGGAACAGAAAGGTTGGACATTTTCAACTGAAAGGAAATTCTTTTAAATTCCTCAAATGAAAGACTTCTGCTTTTCAAATTTCTGTAGCCTAAAGAGAGTTGTAGCACTGGCCCTTATTCGATTTCGTGGTTCCCAGCTACTGCTGTAGTTCCAGAACTGAACTGTAGGATTCTCATACTTACCAATGGAAGATCTGCATCCTGAGAAATACAGCTCATTACAGCTGGAGTCCTTTAAAGATCTGTGCCCTGCCAAGAGTAACGGCAGGAATTAGAAAGTAAACAGTGCTATGTAGATACAGGGAAATATACTGGAAAACACGGAAAATCCATGTTATATTTTCCAGTAAATGGAATTTTTTTTTCCAGTATATAGAAAAAATATATCCCACAAGTGTGTCTCCTGAGCCTGGAGAGCAATAGTTTGTACAGATTTTAGGGAGAAACACACTGCATCACAGTGGCCCAGTGCAGAAAAACATCTTTTTCACCAAAACTTGGTGAAATTGTTGAATGACAAATTGTCCTGAGTGCAGAGCTGGGTTTGCAGGCAGGGCAGCCCAGGTTTATCTCCAGTCTAGATCAAGTAGTGGTACAACTTATCCTGTGCAAGGTGGGAGATGAGAAGGGGCCCAGGCTTGACCCTGAGCCTTTTTTGAGGAATCTGCTGAGTCTAATCACACAATCCATGAGCACAGTCAGTAGTTCCCAAGAGAGTATGTACAAAAGGTTGGAAAAAAATCTTAAAAATCATCAAGTCCACCTGTATTTGGACTCTGGACACCGTATAACCATATTTGATAATCAATACTATACCTTCTAATTTTTTAGGAAATAGTTTCAGTTTAACTCCATCTCCAAAGATGGCTGCCAGACTTAAGTTCAAAAAAAAGAAATCAAAATGGGAGACTGGGAATAAATAAATAAATAAATAAAGAGATAAGTGTTCTTTATTGTTTCTCTGTTGATATCCCAGATAAAATATGACAAGTCTTGTGCACCCAAAACTTTCATCTGACACATAAAGAAAAGATAATGCTAGGTCTTTTATTGCACTTGATTTTCTTTTTTTTTTCTCCCAAATAATCAGCTTACTGTTCACAAACGTGTGAGAGAAGTTATGTAGGCCTCAATTTCCGATGGACAAAAGTATTTTGAATCCTTAAAAGGAAGTCATACATTTGGACACAATAAGCCACAGAAGCCTTTTCATTTTCTTCTTCAAACATATTCTGGTGAAAGGCCTGCTGACCGTCTGTGATAGATTGCTTCCTGAGCATACAGTGAATTTCCCTTTCATCCTTCCTTCTCTCTGGAGATCGGTTTGTCTTCTGTTTATAGAGAGTAAATCACCCGCATCTTATTTCCTTGGATTGAAGAACCCAACTAGCCCCTCATCTCTTTGACTTTTTCTCTTCCACCATCTGTTCATCATATGCTTTCATGGGCAAATCCACCCATCAAAACCAAGGAGTAGATGCCTAGGATTGTATTGTAAATTATTTTCTAGATGCATGTAAAATGATGGGGAAGTCTGCTGAATTGCATTATACCAAGAACAATTTGTCAGGTAAAACCAGGACGTTCTGGGAATTCAGATACATACAAAAAGTTGGAATATAGACTTCATGCTTATTCTTAAACATGCAGAGCTTTTTCTATTTCTTCATAGACAAGCATGTACACAATTTTATTGTAAGCACTAAAAAGTAATGACCTGACCTTTCACTCCCCATACTGCTATTTGTTCCATGTCAGCAGCCTCATAAGCTACAGCTTGTCACAAGCAAGAGACGAATGCTTAGAGAGCTTTCCCTCTGTTTGATCCCTGTAATCAACTTTATTTCCTCTACAGAATTCCAATTATCCCATTAAACAATGAGTCAGGATGCTTATATTGATACAGGTGCCTTAATTGGTTAATTTGTACTCATGCCAGCCCCAGCTAAGAATTCGTTTCCCTGAGGCCTCCCTAGACAAGCACAGTTCCTCCTAAGCCCTAATGGTAATTCCTGGCAGGTGTAGTGCTGGAGCACAGCATTTAGGTGCACCCACATGCACCACACACCAATCCATATTTAGCCATACATATACTTTGCTGCTGAGCTTTTATTTTCTTTTGCCTTGTAATTTCTAACCTATTTAGTTTTAATTATAAGACTGTGGTTATACAGCACTGACCGTATGCTTCTAAAACCCATTTGCAAGAAAAATGTTCTAATAATACTGCTTTTTTTTAGTAGCACTCCAAAGTAATTAAACACCTATTAGATGCCAGTGAATTCTGCTTGCAGTCTATCATATGCATATTTATTTGCATATGCTGTCCTCTGAGCGACATAATTTTCATTATTGACTTACGAGGATAGAAATAATAGACAGACTATTTACTAAACTGTCTTTAACTCTGCATCAACAAAATAGCTAATTAAATGTATAACAAGTTTCACTGACATAAACTGGGAGGTTTTAAAATCAGGGTGAAGAGAAGGACAAACATTCATCTGTGCTTTGTAAGACTGTCTCACCATGGCAAGAAAACAGGTTATCTAGTCTTGTAAATCATCCGAGAAACCAGGCAGAACTACAGGTAGATCTTAAAAAGTAGTTTCATAGGAAATCAGTTTTTCAGGACCAAGCAAACCCACTAGTGAACTGCCAGGATTATTATATTCCAAACTTACATCCTGATAAATGTCATGAACATGAGCTTCTGCTATGGTCCCTCGAAGGCAGTTTTCAAGGAGCTGTAGAGTAATTAAGTGCTCTACTCAAGGGACTGTAATAGTTGTTTCTCAACTTCATTTCCCGTTTAGCTTTCTTTGCGGATTTAATTTCTTTCCCTCTGCTGATGTAAATTAAGAACTCACCTTCTCCCCTCCTTATTCTGCTGTATTAACTGGAAGTTTGCAGGCAGGAACAGCTGTAGGAGGCATCAGAGTCATCTCTAGCCCATAGATGTAATCCTGTACCTGCCAAAGACAGCAGCTTGCGGAGAGGCAACTCAACCTGCATCTTTTGAGTTGCAGACTAACAGTCAGAATGGGGGATGACTCTGCTTTTCTGTTCACAGGAATGTATATCTGTTTAACCTTTCAGAAGATACATTCAGTTCATATAAAGTAAACAAGCAGTTGCTGCTAATGATCTTGTGCAATACCTGTTTTACGTTCTCTCTGTTGTGGCTGCGGTGGTGGGTTGATGCTGGCTGGACACCAGGTACCCACTGAAGCCACTCTGTCACTCCCCTCCTCAGCTGGACAGGGGAGAGAAAATACAGTGAAAAGCTTGTGGGTCGAGATAAGGATATGGAGAGATCACTCACCAGTTAATGTCATGGGTAAAACAGACTCAGCTTGAGGAAATTAGTGTAATTTATTGCCAATAAAATCAGAGTAGGATAATGAGAAATAACCCCAAATCTTAGTAACACCTTCCCTTACTTCTCCCTTCTTTCCAGGTATAACTTCACTCCTGTTTTTTTCTACTTCCCTCCCATCCAGTGGTTCAGGGCATGGGGAATGAAGGCTGTGGTCAGTCCTTATCTCAGCCACTCCTCGTTCCTAGGGGGCATGACTTCATTCTTCCCCTGCTCCAGTGGGGGGTCCCCTCTGTGGGAGACAGTCCTCCATAAATGGCTCCAAAATGAGTCTTTTGGGCTTCCCATGGGGTCACAGCTTCCTTTGGGCATCCGCCTGCTTCAGTGTAGATCCTTTGCAGGGCCTGCAGGTGGATCTCTGCTCCATGGGCTGCAGGAGTGCAGCTGCCTCACCATGATCTTCACCACGGGTTGCAGGGGAATCTCTGCCCCTCCTGCACTGACCTTGGGTTTTGCAGAGCTGTTCCTCTCACACAGTCTCGCTCCTGTGGTGGGTCCGTCTTGTAGCCAGCTGGAATTGGCTCTGTTGGACTTGAGGAAAGCTTCTGGAAACTACCCACAGAAGCCACTCCTAGCCCCAGTTGCAACCAAAACCTGGCCATGCAAACCCAATACAGCTCAATTGTATGACCTGGTGCCTCTCTGAAACATGCTAAAAGCTTCATATGCATATAATTTTAAATAATAATTAAAGTAATATAGTTTGACTGGAAAACCCCCAATCACTCCAAAAAGGCAGTGGGATCTGCAGATGATACATTCCAGCAAAGCATCTTTTTATACACACAAGCTGACAGGGGAAATTTGTCAGTGGTTTAGTCACCATTCAGCTGAATCACCAATCTCTTCTTAAAAATAGCTTGATTGCAGCAAAGGGGTTCATCTCTTCTTTAGTAAATTAGATTTATATTAAATACAACAGGTGCTCTGCAGAGGTATATTTTGGGAGTGAAAAGAAATCTGTTTCTCCTTGTGGGTGTTGGCTATTTTATATTGCTGGAACAGTATCTTTGACAGACTGGGGTGCCAATTGCTGCTATGCAGCAGTATGAAATAATGTCATTTCCAAATGTACCATCTTCAGGGACACTGCTGCTGAAAATGATCACAAAGCTAGTGAGGTGTCTCCTTCTGGGCATAAGTGAACTGTATAAAACAAGTTCGTGTTCATACAAAGCATAATTGTCACAAAAGAATAAGAGAAGCATTTAGGACATGTTTTAGGAAGGGAACCACTTAAGGTGGTGACGTAGGCCAGGGATGAAGCATTCCTTTCACCTAGGCTCCACAAAACAGCAGCTGGAACACCAGGCTCTGAGCACAGAGCACAGTTTCTAGAGGACTCTAATGTATTTTGCAGTTCTTATTCCTGATGAATTCAACCAGTATCCATTCCCTTTTCCCAGAAGATTCACTGAGATACTTGTGCACGTTTATGCAGTAGTATCTGGTATTTTGATTCCTTTCAGTCTGTATGTGTTTAATGTCTTTCATGAGACATCTGGTAAGAAACAGACTAGAGGAAAAGAGATGAACCAGTCTGGGTTACTCAGTGACTTATCCAAGCTTTGGTCTCAAAGTCAAAAGGCAGTAGTTCTGAAAGTCAGAGCTGAGTAAATTCCAGCATGTTCAGCATATTCATCAGAAATATCAGAATTTGTGAATTATTGTCTCCTCACTGATTATGTTTGTGAATGTGAACAGAATTGTCAGAAGTTTTTCGTATCTCTGGGACTTCTTCCAAGTTTCTTTTCTGATTTCTCTGGTATTTTCAAAACTATGAATCCAAATGGAAGGATTTTCCTCTCAGGTGAGACGCTTCTTGGATCTCTCTGTTTTTTTGGGTCACTGTTTTCTTAATAGATGGAGAAATTTTGTTTCTGTTTAATTCTAAAGATGCTTTTTTCTTTTATATCCGTCTTCATTTTCTGCTGTCAGGAGCAGCCCTCAAGATATCATGAGCTGGCTTTGTGGCATCTCAGGCTTGAATTTCTGGCCTTGCAATGACAGTGCTTGTGAGATTTCTAGATCAGTTTTATGTCATCAGGGAGCTGATTACTGAAAAAATTTTTCAAACATTTGATTTTCCATTGAAAGCAACTTCAAGCCTTTTTGAAGTTTACTTATTACTTGCTAGGATTTGTTTTATAGCATCTACAGCAGGGAAGAAACAGACTAGATGTTCTGGGAATTTGAGTTCATTCAGCTTGCAAAAGCCACTGAAAGAAATTTCTACTTCCTACGTAAGTGTTATCAATACATATGTTCTCTAGGAATTGGAATAAGGCCAGTGTGGCCATGCACTTTCCAGATAAGAAGGGGATGTCATTTAATGTTAGAGGAAGGATACCAATAGGCCACAAAAGATATTTCATATTAAAGCAAGCTGTTTCCAGGGTTTTTGTAAAGGAATCTGCTGAAAAATAGTGGGGAGTCTGCAGCAAAGAAGGCCAGGGTTGGAGCCGTGATAGTTAGCTGTAAACTAATCCTATCCTTTCTGTTTCTTGGGTTTAGACTGGGTTTATCCCAAGGTACCCTTTATAAATTGATAGGGCAGCGAACAATCATGATCTTGGGACACTTGTATGGGCAGTGAGAATGTGGCTGAGAGAGGCCCAACACAGAGGTGGTAACACTGCTGTGTTTCCTGAACAACACATAGAGCTTAATTTCAGGGTCTGAATAGTTTTAAACCCTTCCATTGTGGGGAACAGTAAACATCTCTCTTGTTATTCAGATGTTTTAATGGTTCTATTAGCACTTGCCAAATGTTGTCTGTTTTTCATTTCAAATATTTGCATCCCACCCTAATGACTTCTCTTACAGCCACTGTAATACAGGCTGGATGTGTATTGTTGCCAGTGTTCCATTGAAATTAAAAGTGATCACATCTGTGGCATTATTGTAAATGTATCATCATCACATGTGCCATAACTTGTGAGCTTTGGATGTGTGCTTTAGCAACAATGGGATTATTGGCAGAATATCCAGTAATAATAATATTGGAATAATCCAAAATATTCATGCAGAGACTGCACATCCTGTGTTCATTAATTGTTTTCAATTTCAAGGACTCCATTTAATTCCTCAGGGATGGGAACTACACAGAGAAATCCCATGCCAATTAATTATTCATTCATTTTGCATAGGAAAACAATAATCTTCAGACTTAGTTTGATTTGATGTTTAAAATGGAGAGCTGAGAAAGGCTTTCCTGCTGCTGGAAGTGAATAGCAAATGAAAAGCTTCCTGGAAGACTGCACATAATTTCCACATGTTCTGAGCAGTGTGATTTAGAAGGGTTTGTAGCAGCACTGAGGGACAGCCACCACAGCAGAATTATTGACTCACTGCTCTCCGTGGTTGTTGTCCGAAGGTAGCTTGAGTAGAATTGTCAGAAGCAAAACTGAAATAGGTTTGAGAAGGTCTGAATAGACTGACATTGACCTTCTGGGAGTGTGAAAAGGAATGGGACTGCCGTTGCCAAGCCCATGCAGGAGGAAGCTGTAGCGCTTGTCCAACCAACCAACGTGAAGCAGGAGTCTCCTCCACTCCCCAGCTTTCCTCCAGTGCAATCAGTGAGCTGGAGGGGACGGTCACTGTTACCAGCTCAGGTCACCCCTACGAGGCAGCTCACTGGGCTCTGACCACCACACGTTTCAAGGAAGAGCACACCTAAGCCAGCACAGCAGTCCTGGCCTTCAGCAAATTGGAGGTTTTGCTTCTCTTTCAGCTCAACAAGGCTCTGGTATCTGATGGTCTTGTAAGTGGCCATAAAACACTGCAAATGCCCAGCACTCAGAAAGTCTTTCAGAAGATGCAAATATGGAGAGCACTGAGGTTTTTAGTTTGAATTGGTAGGTGTCTCTGGAGCACAACAATGTGTAATTCATATCAGCTTTTTTTCTATGTAAAAAGTTATGGAAATAGCAATAGAGCTGGCAATCCCCAGGAGCAACAAGTCAGGCAAGGAAGGCAAGAGACTGGCATGGCTGAGTAGAGAGTTGCTAGTCAAACTAAAGGAAAAGAAGTGAATGCACAGGCAGTGGGAACAAGGACAGGTGACCAGGGAAGAGTATGGAGATGAAGTTTGGTGGTGTAGGGATGGGGTGAGGAAGGCCAAGGTGAAGCTGAAACTGAACTTGGCAAGGGACTCACAGAGTAGCATGAAGGGCTTCTGCAGGTGTGTTAACCAGAAAAGGAAGGTCAGAGAAAGTGAATGCCCCTGACTGAGCACCCCTGATGAACAGTGCTGGTAAACTGGTAACAGTGGACGAGGAGGAGGTTGAAGGACTCAACAACCCTTTTGCCTCAGTCTTCAATGGCAACCTCTCTTCCCACACCTTGAGTGGATGGAAAGCATGATGGGGACTTGGAGGGCAAAGTCCCTTCCATTTTTAGTAAAGATCGAGTTCGTGACCAACTTAGGAACCTGGATGTATGTGAGTCTATGGGATGCATTCCAGAGTCCTGAGGGAATTGACTGATGTGCTTGCTAAGCCTTTCTCCATGATATTTGAAAAGTCATGACAGTCAGGTGAAGTCCCTGCTGACTGGAAAAAGTGAAACCCTGTACCCTTCTTCAAAAAGGGTCAGAAGGAAGACCCTGGGAACTACTGACCTGTCAGCGACACCTCTGTGCCTGGGAAGATCATGGAACAAATCCTCCCTGAAGCCGTGCTAGGGCACCTGGAGAACAGGGAGGTGATCTGGGCTTCACCAAGGGCAGGTCCTGCCTGACCAACCCGGTGACCACATGAGTGAACAAGGAAAGGGATGCAGCTGTCATTTATCTGGACTTCTGTAAAGCCTTTGACACAGTCTCCTGCAACATCCTGGTCTCTAAATTGGTGAGAGCTGGACTCGGTGGGGGGGCTGTTTGGTGCATAAGAAAGTGNCCCTCGGTGGGGGGACTGTTTGGTGCATAAGAAAGTGGTTGGACCATCACATCCAGAGGGTCGTGGTCAATGGCTCAGTGTCCTAATGGACATCAGTGACAAGTGGTGCCCCTCAGGGGTCCTTACTGCCACCAGTGCCATTTAGTATCTTCATTAATGACACAGACAAAGAGATCAAGTGCACTCTCAGCAAATTTGGAAGTGACACCAAGGTGAGTGGTGTGGTTGACACACTTGAAGTACAGGATGCCTTGGGACCTGGACAGTCTCAAGAACTGGTCCCATGGGGACCTCATGTGGTTTAACAAGGTGAAGTGCAAGGGGCTGCACCTGGGTCAGGGCAACCCCAGTGTCAATCCAGGGTGGGGGAGGAACAGATTGAGAGTAGCCCTGCCTAGCAGGACTTAGGGGTGCTGCTGGGTGAGAGGTTGGACATGAGCTGTCCATGTGCACTTGCAGCCCAGAAAGCCAACTGTGTCCTAGGCTGCATCAAAAGAAGCGTGGCCAGCAGGTTGAGGGAGGAGATTCTGTCCCTCTGCTCTGCTCTGGACGTGTAAGGCTGTCCAGGATTTGCCTAAATTCTGTTATTTCTGGGTCTGAATAGCTCTTAGAGAGATTTGTCTGCCAGCTGCCGTGCTACGGAGAAATTTTTTATGGTAGCATAAGGTTTTTACATGTCTGTTGGGTACTCTGCATTGAAATAGAGAGGATCAAGCTCACAACTTCACCTGTCTTCTGCAAATCAGAGCATTGGTGTGGGTAAAACAGTGTTGTTCTAGAGGCCTTTTAATTTTAGTGGTATTTTAGTCAAGACCAGGCTTGTTAAGCAGAACTGGTCTATCTGGTCTATTTACAGGTGCTAGTAGGAAAAAGTTAGATTTGGGAATTGCTGTAATTTTTCTTCAGGAATGGGGATGTGAGTTCGTTTGTACTTTCTGCCCATGGTGAAGCAGGTAGGGATTGCAGCAGTGCCACCTTCATGCTCCTGGGTTCAGAAATCAGTGTCCAGAGCTGCAAGTGTTTTCCCAGTGGTAAGACAGACAAGAGAAGAGTCCTCAGTCTTGTCAGAAACAGACTCCTTTTATCTCTCCCTGCAAGGTGATCAGTGTTATCAGCTGGTTTGAGAGCCCATTTGTGCCAGAGCAGTGCAAAAGGAATCTTTTGCAGTGCAGTGCAAAAAAACCTCTCTCATGACTGAGAGATACATGCGGTACAGTGCTTTTCAGAGCTTATTTTGAGACTGGAAAAAATGCTGGTTTTAATCTTCCTTTGATGGCTGTTTTCAAAGGCACACAGGATGGACATTGGCATTTTACCTCTCAGTGCAACCTTGTTTATAAAACCAAGGAAACATTTAAATGTACCAAGATTGTATATGGTAGCTTTCTTTCCAATTCTTTGGGTTTGTTTGTTTTTTTTTTTGTCTCAGCTAAAAAAATTTCCAGTAACTGATTTTAACAGAATATGACATTTTCTTTGCTGTACACAGGGGAAGTGGGTTTTTTTGGGATAGAACAGATTTCCTGTGATTCACTGGATCTCTGTAGAATGTCCCTGCAGAAGACATGATACCATCTTTTACAGTACTTGTATTCTTTATACAGTAAGCTAGTTATGTATTTCTTATTCAGATTCCCAAAGGAACTGGTACCTCCTTGGTGCTAAATAAGCTGTTGGGAGGTCCTTCTATTTTCAGCATCATCTTGGTTTTCTGAAAATCCACTGGAGAGCTACATGTTGTGGTGGCAGAGCATAATTTACCACCGATTTTCTGAATTTCTGGAGGTCACTGATGAATCCCTTGTCAGCTTCCTTCACTGGCTGAGAGTGATTGCTCTCGTGGTTTCTCTGTTGAGCTGACTTATCTTTGCATGTGTCCCTTCAGTGTTTTGGGAGTGCATCCGAATCCGTGTTTCTATGCAGAAAAGCCAGACATTTTACAATTCCTTGGGTAAGTGTGATGTGATAAGCGGAGCCTGTCAGCAGTGACAAAACTTTCAGTCCCTGCGTGGTGAGAAGGAAGAGGGGAGTGTGAAGAGCAAGGTGCACACACTTTCAAACCTGGACTATCTGTTTCTTCTGCTTAAATTTGACTGGCATGGAGACCACTTTTGGCTAAGGTGCATGACCCTTAGGTTCAAGAGATGACTTAGAACTAGTTATAAATGGCCAAGGCACCAGGAGCTGCAGCTGTGTCCCTGTTCCTGGCTTTTATCCATGTTCCTGCAACTCTGTGGTATGAGCAAAGGCATGGCTGGAGAGGCTCTGTGCCAGGTGAGGATGTGTTCACCCAGGAGGGATCCCTTCAACCAGGACATACTGTCAGGTTAGGGCTGCTCTTGTTTGTTTGACCAGGTCAGACTAGCTGGAAAAGGGCCTGGTTTGAATGTACAGCAGTAGCTAGATAAGTAATTGAAGACAGGGAGGGAGGACACTCCCTGGAGAATCAGGGCAGGTTTGGTTGTTGTAATCCCTTGCTAATGAAGCTACCAATGCTGTAAATGGCAAAGGGGAAAAGAGGCTCAGGCAGAGCAGCAGGAAAGCAAAGGACAAACACATTTTAAACCTTTTCCTGCTATCTTGGTAGATGGCTTTGATCATTTCACAGAAACCAACGGGGAAAGAAATTACACCAGAGAGGCAAAAAATCCATTTTATCCTCCTTTATCCTCTTTTTCTAATGTGTTCTTCAATACAGATATGGCAAAGGTACAGAACAACAGCACAAAAAAATACAGACAGCAATTTCAAGAAAGAGGGAATGCACTAAATGCTACCTGCTGTCTACCCCATTTCAGATAAAAAGTAGTGAGTCTTACTGCACATGTTTTATTCTCGAGAATTCAAGTTTTAAGTTGAAATGTGTTTTTTCACTGAAATTTTGTGATAAATATAAGGAAAGGCAGAGAGAGAGGAGAAGCAGGCAAGGACTAATCAAGGACTAATTTGTTTCAAAGTCTGTTATATCCAAATATCATAGAGAAGTGCCTTAACAGAAGAGATGTTTTATCAAAGGAAAGTGAATGTGAGATCATAAAATGGAAGATGAAAAATGTCTTAATAGAAGATTAATAGAAACATAAATAGTCTCAAATTTGCTAGAGGAACAAGGAAAAGAGCCTCAGATGAGATAGTTAAAGAAAAAAAAAATTGTGCGTAGTAATCTTGAAAGAAGGTAGCTGCAGTTATGTCACACAAGACAACCAGCTCAAGCTGATGCTTTTCTATCCATTCTTTCTCCCACATTGCTCTACAGTCACCATCTGCCATTGGTGAAACAGCCGTGCAGAGTCTTTGCCAGGAGCTGTGATGTCTTGGAACTTCAGTTCACAAAGGTGAGGGAGGTCCACACCACAGAAGAAACACCCCCGGAGCTGAGTTTAGACATCCCCTACACATCACAGGAACCAGAAGCAGCAGTGTGGGGTGTTAGAGGAAATGGAATGGTGGAGGCAACCACATGAGTCATACAGCTCACGGTGGTCAAAAGGCCAGCCATGGTTTACCAGCAGCTTCCTCAAGCAGCCCAGGAGCTGATTGTTAATCAGGAGCATAAAGGCTCTGGATGAGTTTTTTGTACATTGCAGTTTAATTAGAGTCTTTTACTCGTCTCTACCTGTCTTCAGCCATCTCTGATTCAAACAGGTGGGCCCTATTTGTAGGCTCTTTGACCTTACTGTTGTTGAGTGCCCCTGAGACAGGGATGTGCTTCAGCATTTTAGGGCTTTTCTGTGATAAGGATCCCAATTTTTTAGAGGTTTAAGTAGAACCAAGTGGTAGTTTTCATATCATACTTAATGGACAGTGCTTAATATGCCACAGAGCTTTGATGCCTACCCCTGAAAAACAAAAAGGACTAGATCTTCTAGTCTGTGGAGTTAACATAGTAGCCAGCTCCTAGGATGGCTCACAATTTTTATATGGCTAGGCTCCAATTCCGTGAAACTTTATTCTGCTCGGATAATAGGCACTAGCACCAAGGCCTACTCCAAAGTCCACTTGAAGCCATTACAAAGACACTCTTGATCATCCTGCTTTGAAGGGTGCCCCCATCCATGTATTTATCTCTCTCAGTCTGAAGGGATGCATGAGAATTGCAGGCAGAGAAGATACCAAAGTAGCTCTGACTGAGGGACTGAAAGCTCTGGGAACCCAAGCAGACCTGGAAGCAGCTCTGTGATGAGAAGCAGGGTTTATTATTTCAGACAGTGTCAGACAAGCAGGGGTCTGCTTTTTCTGACCTCAGCAGATGATTTTGCATGGCCCTGAGCTGCAGTGGTTGGACTTGGGCCAGAAACTTTCAAGTGTAAGGGCTTTCTGACACCTTTTACAGTGCTTTGAAACAAAGATCTGAATAATCTATTGTATTTCTTTAGGAAGTCAGTGTTTCTTTTCTTACTCAGATAACTATGTGTGGTTATAATCATGCTTCTATAAAATACCACAAAAAGAAATTTAATTCAAATACTATAAGGACACAAATATGTGATACGAAAACCACCAGGGTGGATTTTCAATGAGAGTTTTGCTTGTTTTTTCCTAGTGAATGCTCTCTGTAGTCCCTCTCAATGGTGATAACTGGTTGCATTAATTTATACATGTCAAAAGCAAAAACACGGGGAGGTCTTTTTAGTCAGCTGTAGAAAAGTACCTGCTGCTGGTCCTGATTTGATTATTGAGAAAAAAAAAATCAAAAAAGCAACCCAACCAGATTACTACATCTCCATAGGAAGCCAAAGAAGCTACAAAGTTCATTGTAACAAAATGCCATTACTGGAGCAGAAGTGAGACATAATACTAGCAAGAGAGGTTAAGAAGAGAGGTGAGAATCTGTATTAGGGTGTCATGGTCAGCAGGTCCATTTATATTTTGATTTACATTGCCTCAAGACCTAGCTTCTTGCTGATATTGAAAAAAATATCTCTTTCTGTCACCTCTTTTCCCTAACCAAACCAGACCCATAAGTGTGACCACATGCCCAACATCTCACCAAACAAACCCCATATTCTCATCATCTTCCCCTTGCTCGTCCCAGATACAGCCTGCCAGGCCTGTTTCGTTCCCTCATCCCCAGCTCATCCAGTCCAGCACCTCCTGGGGTCCTGCAGCCCTGCTCTGTTTCACTGCAATCTTTGCCTTTCCTATTCCTTAGGCTGCTCCCGGTGCAGCAGCATTGCCACAGCTGGGGGAGAGGATGTGGCTGCGTCGTGGGGACCGCAGCACCAAATGTTTGTGTGCTCCTCCCTGTTCTGTTGCTCTTTGGGTGAAACTAATACAGTAATATACGCAGCAAAGCCTTCCTGAGGATGGGACCCCAAAGCAGCACAGGCATTCTATGTGCCAAAACCCCACTATGGCAGCTGTGAAACGCAATGCCACTTGGATATGCAGCTGCTCTTGCCTCAGGGCTCAAGGCAGGATAGCTTTGCTATCAAGGTGCCAGATCCGGAATCACAACTAACACCTTGCACTTCCCACACCAGTGGTTCCTTGAGGCTTGAGGAGGAAACTGGACTGTGAGTAGCGAGGTATCCAAACAGTCAGTGACTCACTGGAAGTCTGTGGTCTGAGATATTGACAGTCTGCCAGTGATTTTATCATAGTTGTCAGTGAGAGGAAAGATAAGAACGGAACCATGAAGTGGTGTTGATTTTTAAAGGTCAGCGTATTTGTGGTTCAAAGTCACTGTGGGAGGAACCTTCCAGATTTTCACAAAGATTATACTGAGAAAAGGAAAACTAAAAAAATGTGGATTACCTCCTCTTAATACAAAATACCTATAAATTAGTATTCTGAATACAATTGCCCAAACTTAACTATGCATTCTTCTTTGTATTTCCAATGTTGAATTACCTTGAACTTCTAAACATTTCTCATCGTAGGAATGCCAAATTTATGGAAGTATTTGCTTGTGCATTTGATTGTCTCTCATCCCAAAGGTGATGTAAAATAAGTTTGTGCAATGGGTTTACCAGGAAGAAACCAATGACCCCCATTTGCTTGTAGTTCATCATCCGTATTGAGGAAGGTGGAGAGCCCCCAGAGTCAACAGATGTGTCTGAAAATCATGATTTCTCTTTATTGTAGTCTTGCTGATCTTTACCAAGTTGACAAAATGACATTCAACTGGTGAAAAAAAAAGCTAGTAATTGTGTACATTAATGCAGCTAATATCCCTGGGGTTTTCATTTGACACAAAACACATTTAACAAAAAATCAAATCAAATTATCCTCAATATAAATGAGTTATAGTATGTTCGCAGTACTGCAACCCCAGAAAAAAATGGAAGATTCTAAACCAGCTAAAAAAAGTCAGAGCCCATGGGAGAGCTGTAGGTCCCTGAGCTAGAGATGGTTAGATGGAATAATTTATCCTGCAGGTGAGTCTTTCCATCTCTGACAGCGTCTGTCTCATTTGTTATTTCTGTGCCTCCTGCTTTATATGGCTCACAGATGTTACCCTCCCTGCATTTTTGTGAACTCGTTAACATAATACTCAGATCTTTTCGCTTTCTGTCTCTTGTTCTGTTGAATTACTCAGTCAAGAACATTTATTAATCAAGCGTAATTTCTTCCTTTTACTGCATAGATTCAGACATTGATTATTGCTTAAGACACCATCTCTTTGAAGAGTATATTATGCAATAATGCAATAATGATCCACTTCAGGTAGGTAGCACAGATAATCTATTAGATATCTCTACACTGTTCCTACCTTGATTTTCTGACTTAAAGCAGAATCATTAACAAAATCTTTTCGAATATGGGCAAAAATAAGAATAGATATCGAATATAAGCTGGCTTAAGCCCATTTCACCTATGCTGAGAAATTCCTCACTTTCTGTAGAAAGTTTTGCAACTTCTTTGTTGCACAGCAGAATTAAACTTAAAACTCAGTCCTCCCTTTCTGTCACTGCATCGTGCAGAATATCTGCTCACTGCAGTTGTGGAGCTGATTTCTGTAAAGGTGAAAAAAGCCATTGTTCATCTTCATACTCCCATGCATTGAATAAGTCCCTGGCACTGAGACTGAGATACAGAAAAGTAATGTGCAAACTTAAATTGTGTGGGTGAAGGACCACTCTAATACAGTCACTGGGTTTTTTCTTTATGTTTCTTTGAGACCTTTGTGATTTTCTTAGCTCTTCACTGCCTTGCATAGACAGCATTTTATCAGCAGAGTAACTGATGAAGAGCCCTTCTAGAGTTATCCTGACTTCATTTAGAAAAAAAAAAAAGGCTGTAACTTTTGTTAAGGAGAAACTCAGCCTTTCCTAAAATACGTTTTTCTATAGCCCTCTAATATATGGCAAACTTAATTCAAAGTTACCAGAATATTGCATTCTTACTTGTATTGAGTAGACTTTTTCTTTTTTAATGTTAAAAATTTTCAAATTACTTTTTTTTTTTCCTTGGGAACTTAAAATGCTACTATTCGAAGTGGGGAATCATTTAGCTAGATGGTGGCTGAAAGAGTAACGCTGCTTATTAGAATAAGCTGGACTGACTTACTGCTTTGCCTTGCCTTTTGCTGTCTTTTTTTATCCTCATGAACTTGTAACACCATGCTTAAGATGAAAAGTGAAAACTCTAGGGAGAAGGAAAGTGTTCTTCTGCTTTTGGGTTTTTTTTTTTCAAGAAACACAGGACACTTAAGGAAAATGTATGGGAGTTGAATGTTCTGTAAAATTTTTTAGTAAATTGTATTTTTGTGGCTCCAAAAGAGGGCTTCTTGACCTGGATCAGTTCCTCAGGACTGAGCAACACTATGCCATAGAAAGCACTTGTCCACTCTTCCACTTGTAGATCTTCTTGTCTCTAATAAGAGGTAACATGTCTAATAAGTTCACACTTGAGCCTTGACACAACTCGACAGAAATCTTTGACCACCTCAGGATGCAAAATGATTGAAACCCAGTCTTCCTGGCATCTGACTAGAGACGTGGAGTCTTCAGAATGTCTCAGCAAATTTAAAGTTTGTAATTTTTCACTAACTAAACCCTTTACTTCATGGTGATTAAGTTAAAAAAAAAAATAAATAAACCAAATGACAACAACAACAAAAAAAACCCACCACCAAAAAAAAAACCCAACAAAAACCCCCCGAACCTTTCAGGGAAGTTCATCTGAAAAGACTAATTTGTAGATGGTACTATTCATATTCCTTTGAAAAATCTCTTAATGGCGTCAGGCAATCCAACTCCTGTAGTTTTTGTGAGAACCTATGATAAAAAATTTGCCTTGCCTTGCCTCATTGTTTTTTGGTTGGCTATTTGGTTTCGTTTTGACCTTTCTGTGTTTATGGAATTTTCCTCCTTAATCCTCCTTAGATTTGGGATTAGAACTCAATCCCCACACTGGGTTCAGAAGTTTGCTGAATTAATCCATTGCTGCTTGAATCCCTGAAAAGTGTTCTATTTTATTTTGGAATGCTTAGGAATTACTGAAACTTCAGTGGAGACTGTAAATGAGAAGCTGGAAGTCCACTGATTAATTAATATATTGTAGTCTCTTTCACTTGGTTTTAGTTCTGTACCATGGCCTGGGGGGACATATCTCTTAGGTTGTCTGGCAGCAGCCTCATTATTAACAGAAATGGGCCGTAACTTCTTCAAATAAAATCTTTTCATTGATCTTAAAAGAGAAATTTTAACTTTGAGCACTTTATTTAGTTTCATAGCCATCTTTTTGTGTCACTGCTGTAACGCTGGGACCCTGAGGTCTACTCTACAAGGTCACACCACATTGTGCTGTGCGTCATTAGGACTTGCAGGTCAAATACACTTGGGCCAGGAGCTACACAGCTGTGAAACTTGAAAATGACAGCAAATATTGAAGTTTAATTGGATGGCATTTGTCCCCAGAAGTCACTTCAGAGTAAAAGTACCCAGTGCCATTTTGATTCTGGAGGGGGCAGCTTTCGGATACCTTTCATAAAAAAACTCAGAACAATTGCAGTGTTTAATCTACAGTCACTAGTGCTTAGGACCACAGACACTTTTAGATGTGCAGCTTATACCCAGAACTTCTTGAAATCAAGAAGACAAAGGACACTCAAATAAGGCACAGTGGTTAGTTTCAAAAAGGCAGTCAAAAGGTTCAAAATAATTTGTTGGTGTCTGATCTACAAAAATCACCAAAAGCTACCAGCTGGCATTTTCTGGCTGTGGGAATGGCCGTAGGGATGCTAACTCTACTCACCCCAGCACCAAGAGCTACCTTCTGTCTAATTAAATCCCCTTGTAGTTTCAGGAACACAAAGATTCACTTTGTATTTTATAAGCCTATCTGAATTTTTTAAAAAATATCAAATTAATCAGTGTAAGATGAATTTGTATTTTTTTTTTTTTTTTTAGGAAAAGATTGTCCAGAGAATAAAACAATTGCTGGGAAAAAATTTGAAAATGTATATAACAGTTTTGAGTAATATTATGTAACATTCAGCTGAAAGACTTTGACAAGATGCAATGGTGAGTGTGATGTAAGAAGGATAGGATAGGATAGGATAGGATAGGATAGGATAGGATAGGATAGGATAGGATAGGATAGCATAGCATAGCATAGCATAGGATAGCATAGGATAGCATAGGATAAGCAGAACAGGTATTCAAAAAGGTATCAGTGAGTGCCCTGGAAGAACATACTCTTCCTAGGGCTTAAATCTATATTCACATGGGCTGGTGGAATAGCAATATATGTTCTACAAAACCACATGAATTCAAAAAATTTTGCATTTCTGAAGGGTGTGTAAATTGCTGTAGGTTATTCAGAGATTTGGGTTTATTACAGGTGTCTTACCAGTTCTTTGTTTTCCCCTTGCTTATTTCCCCATTAATTTTCATCTGTGATACTTCACATTAGGAGGTCTTTGTCTTCACTGTCATTGATTTTTGGAATAGTTTGTTCCCCATAGTGTAAACTGTACTTATGGGAATGTGCCATCATTTTGGACATTCCTCCTACGATATGGAGAAATCACATCAAATATACCAGGATATTTTTATAGTGGTTGTTCTCACTAAGACGTTTAAGAAACAAAGTGGAAGCCAAGTTGAAAGATCTTTAGTGGCTTGACCCAGAAGCTTCTGACATAGGTGCCCCACAGCACAGTGTGTGTGTGCCTGTGCTGCATAAACGTGGATCAGCAGTCAGAGGCATCAAGGGCTGGCTGTGGCACATTCCTCTATGAACACACCTGGTTATTGCAGGTCACTCATATTATAGTTTGAATTTTATATTTCTATGACCTAAAAATGATCTACAGACCTGTATGGTCTACAGAATCAATGGATATTGTAGACATGTTTAATAAAGGAAAAATTGTATCAATGCTTGGAAAATTATGAAAAAATATCAGTTTCCTGCACAGATCTAAGCTTTATTGTTTTGACTAATGTCTGTATGAAAAGAATACACATATATGTATAATTTCTCCAGTGACTTTCAAGTTGTTTTGCTGAATTTTGCATGGCAATAGAGGACTTAGATACACAATTTTCTAAAAAATTTGAAGATGAAAAGTGACTAGGAAAAAAAAAGAAGGGAGGACACACCAGTAAGGCACAGACTAACATGAACACATCCCCAACTGCACTAGGCAGGTCCCGTGTGAAAGAGGTGTTTTGGCCGTTGCAGCCAAGGAAAAAGGATTGGTCAGAGCTTAGTTTGTTAGCAAATTCAGCTGTAATTCATCTGTAATAAATCAGGCTTTGCTTCTTCTACTGGTCCCAGAACTGTTTGTTATATGTTTATTTTAAGGTTCTGTGCCTGCCATAAATCTGGGGCTTTTTTTCAAGCAGTGACAGTGATATATTGGTATGGATATGTTGGCTCCCAGAACTGGGACTGTAGACATGCTGAAGAGAGTTCATGTTCCCCTTTTTTATTAAAAAAAAAAAAAAGAATCACCTATCATTACATTCATCTGTGGTCAGTCCATGGACGTGGTTTATTCTTGACCAGAGGGGCTATGAAAGAGCTCATTTTTGCTGAGTGAATTTCAATATGTAGGCTCCCATTTAATTTTTTTTCCTGATGATCTAATGTAAACAATATCTAAATTTTCTGAACAACATGGGACTGGATTGGATCTCCTGGGTAGGCCATCAGTGCAAGGACAGCTGACTTTAAAAGTCGCTTTTTCCTCTAAAGATGTTTTCTCTATTTCAGCAGAAGTGGGAGAGCAGTTTCCAAGAATGAAATTAAGGGAAAAAAAATTTGTTTGTCGTGAAAATACAGTGTCAAAAGAGCGTCTGACATTGCCAGGAACAAGGTAGGGAAGAATGGGGATGGGGTCAGAAACGTAGATCGGGACTGAGAAGCTGGTGCTTCCTGTGTGGCTCAGGGGGATTTTTGTGTGCAAGTCTTAGTCATGAGAAATCAAGAAGAAGTGGCAGAACACAGGATGAGGGTACCAGGGTGGGGGAGCAGGGGGAGAGCCAGAAGGTGAAGAAGCAGCACCCTGGTGGGACTGTGCAGCAGTGGAAACACAAGCCAGAGCAGGCTGGGAATTGGAGCAGGGCAGAGTGGGGTGAGGTGCCCGGGCAGGAAGAAGAGAAAATAAGAGACCTAGAAGGGGGTGAGAGAGGGAGTGCCTGGGACCCTAGGGTGTTGAACACCCAACACCCAGAGGACCAGAGGACAGGAGCATTAGTTTGTTTCTTTGTTGCCAGAAAACATTTTCGATGGCCACTATCCAACCACATTTCTTGTCCCTGGCAGTAGCTGGTTCATGTGGGATAGAGACACGTGGTTACTTTTTAGCCAGGGAGATTTTATACCAAGGTGGCTCTGTTGGATGCTGCTTCGGTTCTACGTGCCCTGATACTGATTTTTGAAGACAGCCCAAATTTTGGTGTTGAATAGCTGACTTTGTACATGTAACCTTTTTGTCTTCTCATAATATGTGTGTGTTAATAGAGATATATGATTAAAAGGAAAATGCCAAAAAACAAAGCCTAAGTATAAACAATGCAGCTGAAATGAACCCCAAACAACAAGAGAGACAAGATTGTTGCTACCTGCTCCTCTCCTCCTTCTCTACCTACAGCCACATAAAATGTGATTTTTTCAAAAACTGGTGCAGATTTCATTTGCTGGCAAGGCTAATGGACAATGGAAAGTCAAGGGCAGCTTTTTTTGTTGCACCTGCTGTGTAGATAGGCCAACAGCTTAAATATGGCCAAAGGCTTTTCATCCACCATGATGACTTATTAAATTGTGAAATGTGGGATTGGGGAAAAGGAGGAGCAGAAATGGTTCTCAATACTGCTTATATTTTTGTAGTGATGCTCTCAAGTAAGGCTAGGACACTGAGGTTTTGAGCTGTACTGTGAGAAAACTTGGACTGAAACAATTTTACATCTCCTCCTCCAGATCCCTTTACATCCTTCCATGTCTGTGATAACACACGCTCTCTGATCTCCCTTCAAGCTTTAAGCACCCAGATTGCTAAAGCCATCTTTTTTTCCGTTTTGACCCGATTATGACACTTCCAGCTTTGAAACATTATTTATGCTGTCTTCTCCTCTCTATTCTTTTCTTCTCTGTGCCATCTCCTTCAAAGACCCACACAATTTTTATTCCTTATTTAATCCCTCTGACATGCTTCCAAATGCCCTTAGTCCTTTGCAAGTGCTTCCCGATCTTTTCTGACAGCTTAGACAAGAGTTGGCTCATATAGTTCCAATTATTTGCAAAATTTTTCGTAGTGTTTGGGGATCAAGTCTGTTTGAGCAGAGAAAATGTCTTTCATTGCATAATCTCTTATGGAAGGTTTTTCTAAAGCTTCCCATGAACCTCTTTGGTTCACAAGAAGGAAAAGATGGAAACGAAATGGGAACATTTGTGAGTTCTTATGCTGATTGTGGAAAGGCTGGGTAGCAGCCGGTTGGAGAGAGACAGAACCCTGGAATCTACACAAATGTTGCCTTTTCCTGGAATGTGTCCATTGAGGTTTGTTTATCATTGACATAAAGTCTGTTTTAAGCAAGCAAATGCCAAAATTGTCATCCCACACTTACCTGGATCTCATGCTGACCATCTAGGGGAAAAGTTTCTTCTAATGTGAGAACAAAGCATGGTTGATAAAGATGATATTTGAGAGAAAGAAGATGGTCAGATACCAAGTAAAACTGGGATAGCTGTTTCTTCCAGGAACTCCTTCCATTAGGTGCACTATGGATGCAGTGGTGTTATATCTTCCAGTATAACAGAGAATTAAAATAAAAATCAAAACTGGGGAGAAAGGGTTTTGAACTGGCATTGAAGTCTGTCTGTGCATCACCACAGCCTTTCCTCTTTCTACTGGCCAAACATGAAATGCAGGGCGTTAAGGGCCCAGTTTCACAGGCACACATCTGGCGAGGTAGAAGGTGTGTCCCTCAGCCACTGAACTGCATCCCAGCATTTTCACTCTGAGTTATATCATACCTGATTGATTCCCTTCGGCTTCGTGATTCTGCAGGGAAGATGAATGTTTATGGAATTACAGCAAGCTGGGCTCCCCAGACACACATACTCTCAAAGTGTGCCTGCTTCTATAAAGTGGGAAAGCTTTGATTAATAGGAATAGCACTAGACTTTAGGGCGCACTTTATTTCATTGATGAACTTTGAGGTGTCTCCTGCAGTAACAGTTTTGTAAACTGTAATCGTTAACATCGCTTATCCAGGATTTACAGGAGTGACTAACGTTGCCTATTTTTTCAGGCTTCTACAGGGATAAATAACTGATGTTGAAGAAGCAAATCTGGATCTCTGTGGGAAAAAAAAATAGAAAAAAAAGAATTGTGTGTGGGTTTTAGAACCAGCAAATCATTTTTCTGAGGTGCCTGTAAAAGTACATGGTGTGATGTGACTGTTTTATAAAAGAGGGAAGGGTGATGTGTGGGCTCCATTACATAATATTATTGCAGAGCTTGAGTGTTGAAGGGGCACAATGGAAAAGGGATATCATGGAAATCAATTTGCAAAAATTGAAGTGTTTGTTCAAAACCTCCTTCATAACAGGATTATCTGCCAAGGAAATTAAAAATTATGTAACAGGAATAGCTGAAGAGATAATCCAGGATGATCCAAAGGATTTTGCAGATATCTCTGTAATGTTAACAATCTTGTCATTAAATCTAGCAATTTAATGAGCTACATTTTTCATTGGTACAAGTACATTTCCATGTACACAGTTAATACGTTTTTTATTTTGACATAGATCTAAGCTCGATACACTTGTTTTAGAGTATCATGTTGTGCATCAGTACACATATATTTAGCAGTGCACTCCTGTTGAAGGCAGTATATCTGTGATGATTAGAAAGCCCAGGATGTGGTTCATAAACCATTACTTTCAGGGATGTCTGAAACAAGTGCTTGAAATCCTGCTTCGTACTCGCAGTGATGTATAGCACCGGCTCGTATCTGCAGTTTCGTCTGTCTCTTGGTGTTCGGTGCTGTCAGGCATTTTGACACATTCTACTTTTATTGGCTGAAGAACAATGTAATAGTAAATAAGAATAGAATGAGCCAGTTGTCTTCACAAGAAAAACACTTTAGGAAAGGTGTTGCGATTTCCTTGATGATTAAAGGGCACCTCTTGAATTTGCATGAATATCCTTGTGGAGTTACAACACTGTTTGTATGAATGCAGTGAAGACAATTTGGGTCCGTCTTCATCTCACAGGTCACGCCAGGAGCAGCATGTGACAAGAGCTGACTCTTGGCTAGTTTCTTATCATGTGCTCTGTTACTGTGAGTTTGCTGCAGTAGGAATGTGTTACAAAAGTCAATGAGTGATCGCTGCCCTTCCCTCTCCTGCCTTTTGCTCTCTTTTTATTGCTTACTGCTCCTGGAGCTTTCTTGAAGCAAATTGACTGCTGTCCTTAGCAACTCTCCTTGAAGTTTGTTGCTCCAATCAATCTCTTCTTCCCATGAATAATCCCAACTTTCTTTCTTAAAATATTAATTTTTGCTTCACTTGGGCTTCTCTTGCTTCAGCCAGCTCTCTTTGCAACACAGCACACGTCTCTTCTTCTGAATGTGAAGTGTGCAGATCAACTCAGTGTTTTATAATGTTCTAATTACTGTACTCACAGGTTACTGGGTTGCAGCAGTACACCGGAGGGTCAATGAACCTTTTAAGTTAAATGAGCAGATATATCTTCATGGGACCTAATTAGAAGGTGAAGTTAATAAAGACAGAAGGGAAAAAAGCCAGCAAGAAAGTCAGACACCTTCAAAAGCTGTTATTGGGGTCCTTTTTAGTACTAGCTGGGCTTTCCCAAGAGGTGTAGCGTGAGGATCTTTGTGAGAGCCTAATGATGAGGGCTGGAGGTTCCCAGGTGGCAGTTCCCTGGGGAAGCCAAAGATCTACACCTGCACTTTCTTATGACACATCCTAGCAGGAGAGACCAAAGGAGGCAGAGGAACAGCAAGGAATGTGAATGGCTGCTTGCATGGCGTTGGGAGGCTAAGCAGATGATGGGGAAACAGTTGAAGTAGTTTTCTGTTGCTTTCTGCTTTAATGCTGCCTGGGAACCATGTGCCAGAGGAGGGGAGTCTGCTGGAAGCAGAGACAGCTTCCAGGGCAAATAAATCAGGAAAGCTCCTGTTGGAGAGCATAGAGACTGTTGGACCATAGACTTTTACTGATGCCGTATATAATGAGACCCCTACATTTTTATGGAGACATTCTGTTGGGATTTTGAAGCATTATGCTGAAGCACTGGGAAAAATAACTGCTCCAAGACTCAGTATTTCTGAATCGTTCAATTACAATGTTGTTTTTAAGAGTTGTACATGGAATGAAAATAGATGTTGTGTCTCCCATGCAGCCTTGGGCAGAAAAAATCATGATGAGTTTGGAATGATGTTTGTTGTCACCATTGAATTGTATTTGAAAAAGAAATTGCACTGCACTGATTTCCTTCATTATTAGTGATTCAATACTAAGAATAGTATTCATGTTCCTCAGAGGAGTTTATGTAAGCAGGTCCCCATATCTATGTGTAGAAACATACAGAATTCTGTGTGAACTAAGTATTTAGATGTATTTTTTCTACACAAATGCAATTTGCTTGAAAGGGTAGGACTCTTGCTTTGACTTTAACACATAGATCTCATTTCCCACTTTACATATGTTCATTTTATCCTCAGATTCTTTCACCTTTTTCTCAGCAGTGCAAAGTTAGATCCTCTCTGGACCCTAAACAGAGATAGGATTCCTGGTCAGTATGTAAAATGTACCTACTCCTCAGTGTTCAGGTGTTTGGTAGGCACAAATATAACCTTTTATATTAATTAAATTATTTTTATAAGAACATTTCTTTTTTCTGTGGTTTTTGTTGTCTGTTTAGATTTGGGCTTTTTTGTAGACAGAATGAGAAATATCAAAACTTCTGTGATTTAATTTTCATTCTTGTTGGCCCAAGAATATATTCTTTTTGTGGCATTATTCTCCTGGAGAAATTCTCATCTGTTTTATCTTTGTGGGCCAGGCGTAATAAAAGGATTCTCTAGGCAGGTTCATGGCACTGTCTGTCAGACTGGGTGAGCAAAATTATTCCTGCTTTGCCAAGTACAAGAGCCTGCTGCCTTGATGCTTTGGAAGTGTGGGCTCCTTGCTGAGTTAGGTCACCCATGGAAAGAAGAGCAAGACAAGGCTCTGAGAATGTCAGATGGAACTACATCCTTCAGATAACCATAGAACTGTAGAGTGACTTGGGGTGGAGGGCACCCTAAAGACCACGTAGTTCCAACTGCCCTGCTATGTGCAGGGACACCTTTCACTGGACCAGACACATCCAGCCTGTCCTGGAACACTGCCAGGGATGGGACAACACTCTGGGTGCTCGAGGACGTACAGAAAAGCTTTGCAGTCCATAGGCACCAGCACTACCATAAATTCGGGCATTGCTGCTAGAGGTGGCTCATCCCAGGTGGCCTTCAGGCAGCAGCACTTTGTTGAATCCTGCTGGCAAGCAAGGAGTGCAGAGAGGAGCCTGCCAGCTGAATTTCCATGTTACTTTGGTGTGCCTCAGGGTGTTGCTTTGAAAAAGCAATTCCCTACCTGAACTAAGGAGCAGTTTTGAACTTGCAGTGAACAGAAGTCAAATTACAAAGGTCAATATTAAAAGAAAGAGTTTTGCTTATAATGTGGATGAAATATTCAGACTCATGCAGAGAAATGTTTGGGCAGCCACATTTGCCTGATGGATTTGGAGTTATCTTAGGTGAATGACACTGCTTTAAAGTAGCTGATGACAGGGCTGTGCAAGTGGATGCTCAGGCACTGTAGTTCTTTCTTGTGGGTTTGTGTGTTTTGGGTTTTTTGTTGTTGTTTTGGTTTGGTTTAGTTTGGTTTTTGTTTGAAGGAGTAGGACATTTCAGCAAGTATTTCATCCCCAAATCCTGTGCATGACTGAACTTCTTCTACTTGGACTGAAGCACTTTGGGGCCTGCTGTGAAATGGCATCGTCCAGCAGAACAGCAAACACAGTGGGTGGGAATGACTGTTTACAGAAAATTAAGATAAATCTGGATCTATCAGATTTGTCCTTCAGCAAGGTGTTTGAGATACCCACATTTGTGAGAAAGCATGGGGAAATGGTAAAGTGAAAATGAGGATGGCTGAAGAAATTATTCCAGCCTTCCCAGGAAATGGGGATGGACTCTGTGGATGTCACATATGTCAGTGTCCTTGAAGCAGCCTGTCATAATGGATGACATCAATTTCTATTCAGGACATGCGAAAAACCTTCTGTAAATCTAGAAGAGGGAAGTTGAATTTTTTTGATTATAATAATGGATGGGAAAGAATTTGGGTAAAAGTAAAAAAATAATTGCTTCTTGTGTGTGGAAGTGACCTATGGAAGCAAAGTACTCAGCTGAAGAGTAGTGTTGGGAGAAACACATAATTACTTCATAAAGCAGTTCTCTGTAGATTTGATTAAATATATTTTTGTATTGCTGAAATAGAAGTTATAAGCTATATATACTGTGCTATAAGCCTTGCACAGTTGAGATGTCTGTACTGTTTCACATTTATTTGTCCTATGCTTTTGCTAGACTTTTACCAGTCTTCTGCACAGTAACACTTTTACTGGGCTGGCTTACACAGTTCACAAGGCTATATTTATCACCCATTTACTGCTAAAGCAAAGGACCTATCCTCATTGTGGGTTTTTTTCCAGTTGTTGGTGTAGCTTCACCAAAGTTGTTACTTGTATCAGGTTTGTAAAAAGATTAAGAGCTGAACTTCCATTTATAGGGGAATAATGTGTAAGAGTTTCTGTATCTTCAGTGAGTTTAGAAAATTCATTGAAGCACTGAATGTGACCACTGAGATGAAAAATGTGCTTTTTTCAAAGATTTTGGTCCATTCATTTCTGTGGACCTCCAGTCCCAGCCCAAACACAGACTTGATTCCTCAGAAGCTTGTCCCTTTAAGCTGTCAGTGTTCATGTTGTCTGTACCTGATATTCTTGTCTGATAATCTTGGGGCATACATTTCCCCATATATTAATAACCCAATTTTCTTAATAAAGCGGGGCCAGTGCAATCATGGTTTTGTGGGCGGAGGAGAAGGAAGACTGGTTAGCAAACAGTGAATGCCAACTCACACCTGCACTGGACTCATTGAAAAGTCCCACTGGCTGAATAGTGAATGCTTAGCCTTGATGGAGTGGGGGTGTCTCAGTGCAGGGTCTGAATAGCTCCCAAGGCTAACTGGCTGCATGGGGGAGAGTTACTGCCACATCTTTCTCAGTAGGAAAGAAAGATAAGAAATGAGGTTGTCCTTTAGCATGAATGATTTGTCCTGAGAAAATTCACAGGCTGACTGGGAATTGAGTTTACTTCTAGGGCCAGTCTGATGTTTTAGTAGAAAGACCAGGAATATTCCGATTGTCCAGTCGGAGGAATAAAATGGATGTCGTATCAAACACGGATAACTAATATAAACCTTCCAGAGGAATTCTAGGCAAAATGTCTTAATTCTGTTCCAGAAGTCCACTTTTCTGAATTGCAGAGAAGTTATCTGTCCCTAAGTCAAATGGCCCTAACAATGCGTGGGCTGATGGTCTGAAATCAAAATCAATTCCACTGGTTAATTATCAGTTAATCACTTACAGTTCTTTTAAAAATGCACTAATGAAGTTGCTCTGATTAGAAATATAAGGATATTGCATTGCTGGGATTTCCAAAGTGCCGGATCTTTCCATCTCCTTAGTCATACAAGGAGCTCCTTTAAATTCCCTTGCTAAGGTTACTCAAGGCACTTCACTGAAATGTGCCCTCTATTTCAAGCTAGAGGCAAATTAATGTCAAATTATGTGCTGTCTCTGAGCTTAGCTGATGGATAATATTTTAAAGTATCATTTTGAAGAAACTCTAATTGTCACAACAAATCTTTTTTTTGGTAAACAGAATCTTCACATTTCTTTTAGTGCTTTATTTTCAGGCAATGCAGGCTATTGAAATGCACGAGAGGAAATTAAATGCCTGTGATTTAGTAAAATGTTCACTTAACGAACCAGTGGTTTTGCTTATTAGCATTTTCTAGCAATTAAATAGTTTCTGGGTTTCAATTAAGGCAGTATATGCTTGCTCCATACACCTGGATTTTCTTAAGTTTAATGTCTCTTGTTCTCCCTTTTGAGATAAATTCGATACATGGGTAATTCCATATTTCTTTCTTTTTTGTTGTATTTTGGCATCACTTCTCTAAGCTCCAGCCGAAAGGAAAGCATTACTATGCTATAACATGCAAGATTAGGACATTCCTTAGAAAGCCTAATTTTGCAGGTGTAGGACAAGGAGAGAGGAAATAAATTATAAAGAGAAAATAAGGAGAGGAAAAAAAATTCTTTTCTTTGAAAATTATATGTTTCTGTATTGCTTTTTGTTTGGGCGAGAAAATTAAACCAACATGACAAATTCTGAAGACACTAAAATTATGTGAATTCGGAAAATTTTGTCTTTACACCCGCAATGAAAACGGTCACATGGATCCCTTTGTCGGCCTCAGTTCTCTGGAGCCTCTGCCTGTGCTCGGGCCACCGCTGTGAATCACAGCTCCCCAGACTGTGACCCACACGCTGTGTCTGCAGAGGTGTTCGCTCCTGAACAAACAGGACCCGTGGGAGCCTCGAGGGACTGCTGTTCCCATGAATTGAGTCAAAGCTTTGTTAGCAGATTGGTTAATGTCATCTGCCCTGAGTCTGTATGCTGGATTTTTTCCTGGTGGAAAATTCTCCCTTATCTCTACCGCCTCCAAAAGCAAAACAAACAGGAAAATAATAATTACTGAGCAATCTTCAGATTTTGCTGTGAATAAGCATAGTTGCAAAAACCAATTGGCTTTAGTTATCACTACCAGAGCAAAAGCGAGGCTGAAACACAGAATTAAGTGACTTGGCCATGATCACATGAAAGCCAAGAGGGCAAACACTGAACCCACATAACTTGAAGGTCTTGCCTGCACGAACCCTCAGCTGGGTCTAAAAGTTGGGAGTTCATCGGATGCCACCTCTAGCAAGATGCATGGAAAATGATTTTTTAATTGTATAGTTTCTGCTTTGTCTTGAGAAAATTAAAAAAAACCCCAACGCACAGAAACCTGAATAAAACAGGAAAGCACTTTTTTCTTTCCTCTTCCTTTTCCTTTAATTCTTCATTTCCTCTGTTCGTTTCAGATGCAGGAAGCCTATGGAGTATTTACAGTCTATTTATTAGCAAGAGTTATCCCCTCTCTCCACTAATACATTTATTGGAGGCAAGTTTGCATCATTTCTGCCAAGGGATTTTATATTAGACCGAGGATAATGGTAAACTTTATAGATGTCAGCGATCATTTCCCGTGGGAATTTACTACGTTGGCTTGATTTTGTGTTTCTGAGACTCTCATTACAGCTGTGCCAGGCTGTATATGGCAGTTTTGGAAAAGGAAAAGGCTCAGTGGGGATTTCAGTGTTCTCAGCTTAATGGTTTTTGTTAACAAAAAATGAAAGCAAAGACAGCAATCAGGGATGAGTTTGGAGAGCTGCAAGGAGTCTAACAGGGAATACACACAGTGGGGATGATTTCAGCTGGCTCAATTCCTGCTCTGGAAGTCCTGCTGCTGCCTGTGCTGCCTGAGAGTGCAGGTGTGGACGGCAATGGGGCAGAGCTGGAGACAGGCAGGGGAGGAGGAGGAGAGGAAAGCACTGTCAGCAGGGTCTGCAAAAGGGTTAGGACCACCAGCTAAGGATAAATCTTGGAAGAGATGTAAGTAAATCTTGCACCTTAATTGCAGATGTCTTGTGAAGGAGTTCTCCTAAAGGAAATATTCAGGTTGTCAAGTTTAAACAGAGGGACAGCTGGGCACTTTTTGGTGGCCAGTGGAGAAAAATCCTGACTGCCTATATTTTAGGAACCTGAGTCAAATGCCTGGTTCCCCAGATAAATGTATAACACTCTCCTCTTTAAACTTTAAACTACACTGAATGAAAATCAGGCACAGCTGAAGGAGGCAGAAATAATAAATTGTCTCCTCTGTAAGGAACTGCCTGGTACAAGTACTAACTGAGGAGGAGAGATTCCTAGGCCCATTCCCAGAATTATAGCTCCTCTTGTTTGCAGCCCACAATGATTCTTTGGTGTAAAACATATAGCCAGTTTAAGGGCCAGATGCAGATTTCCATCTCTCAGGAATGTGCCCTATTAAAGTCTTAACCATCCAGATGAACAAATCTATGAAATAAATGTGACTGAGCAGAGAGGTTTCTTTAATCAGCTTTGTTATCCACAGGCTTCAGGAGTTTTAGGTATATTCTGGAATGAACCACTAAAAATCAATTTTGTGCATTCCTGACGTTTAAATTGTCTTTGTGATAACCATGGTGACCATTACAGCTAAGAAAAACTCAAGTGGGGAAAATACACACTTGTTTTAAATTAACAAATGGAAACTAGAATGGGAAAATGTGGTTAAAAGAGCCTAAAGAAGCTAACTGCTACTGTTCATGATCACTTTGGTGTTTAATGCAATCTTCATTCTTTCTTGACTTATTTATAACTATATACTTCTGTTCATTCAAGCTAATTTTCTGCTAGCATATGAGAATAGAGGAGTAATTTTTGTAGTCTGCTTCTTTTAACTGAAAAAATCCAGATACAGTTTAATAAGGAGGCTCCAATTTCTGATCTGATTCATGTGCAAGAGCCCAGACTCTCGGCTACAGAATGAGAAATGTATAGTTCCACATGGCTTTCAAGGGGTGAGGAGGCAGACAGATGCCTGCATATCCTTCAGGAGGTAGTCCTAGCACAAAGAAAGTTCAAGTGGTTGTAAGGAGATTTATGCCTTAATGGAGTACGTTTTAAAGGTATCTAGAGACCTGCCAGTGTAGGTACACATTGATGAGTATATATCAAAACAGCCAAGCAGGCTAAGTACCTAACTTTTGTAATTTGTATGTAAGTTAGGTGCCTACCATATTGAGCCAAGTTAATAAATCTCCCTAGCTGCTTCCTATGCCTTGAGCTGCCCAGCATGCCTGTGTACTTAGAGTTTCAGCCTTACACGTTCGTATCACCTATGAAAACAGCATTTGATTATGACTGCAAACTCTAGCCATGCTGCACAGTCCTTACACTGGAAATGACCAGTAAAATTAGGGGCATTGTCACTGAAGTGAAAATATTTTGTATAGCTCTAGATGTAAGCTACCATTTTGGATTATTCTGGCAGCAGTGACTCACTAGAAATCCATGCCAGTGACTATGGAGTGGTGAGGGATAAGCCCGATTGTTCTGGCAAGACCTTACAAATACTGTTCTGCAAGAAGGAGCTTTTCTCCCCTGCAAGTCTTTTGACCACAGCTGGCTGGGAGGAAATCAGAGCCAGTGCTTGGAGGAGAGACTACAATTTGTGCATCTCTGAGTCCCCCAAGAGAGGCACTGGCAGAGGCTGGATGGTAGGCAAACAGAGAGAAGCAAAAGAGCTGAATTTAAATACTTTACCAGCAGGCTATTGTCTTTAAAATATTCATGGTTTTCTTTCATTAAAATTTTCCAACTTCTAATTAGAATTGGATGGGCAAGTTCTGTAAGAACGATTTTGGCATAAAAGCTGTTTCTCCATCAGCATATTACCACATGGGAGTTGCGTAAGTCTCCATTCTCTCTTGTGTTGTGGTCTCACCAGGCTCAACAATAAGATCATTTGGCCTCTGAATAAGGCAGGTACCATGAAGGAGAAAGACAGTTTGGGGCTGAATTGACATTCAACTAGTATCTGAGGAATATTCAATAAACCAGAAATAATTTATTCTTTTTTTAAAATTCTCTGAAATCTCTGGAAACTCTTTGTCACCACAAAATCCTTTTAACACCCTGGGATTATTTTTTCTCAGTATTTCTGTTCAGCAGCAACCAAAGAAACTATTTTTGCTACGGTGTTAAAGACAGATTTGAATAACCCCTGGGATGGTGATTCTCATATTTTATGGACTCCTGAATCACTGAAGAAGAAAGACCCCTTCCTTACCCAGATTAAGTGCTGAAAGCATCCCCTGTGCTATGAGCCCTTCTGGTGTTCTGCGAAGGGAGAGCCCTGAGCAAGAGGCTCAGTGGCCCCAGCTGGGAACACATCAGTGCAGGCTCAGCAATAGCACTGCTTTCATTGCTTTCTCTGCAAATGAAACCTAAGAATTTTGTTCCTGAATATCTGCATGAGGAAAATGCTGTTAACTCTGGTTTGGTTGACAAATCTCATAAAACATAAGGCCACAAGAAGTGTGCCACAAATCCAGATGCTGGAGTGAGAATACAGGCCAGCAGAACAACCAAGCTTTCATTTTTTATGTAGAGCTTTAGCTTTTCAAAAAATATTTGACTAGAGCTGTTCTAGATAAACTTATTATATGGTCATAATTTACCTGGAAAGCCTAATTGTACATTCAGGATAATTGCATTCAGAGCAGAGCAATTGTATAAACGGTTTAAATATTTTTTTCAGGTAATGAAAAGGCTAAAAAAATCACAAATTATTTTTATAAATTACAAGCATAAAAGAAGATAAATGTGTATAATACATTCCCTAGAAATTGTTTCATGCTACCCAGCACTATATCTTCCTTTCGATTTGTCAGTGATGGTGAAAGTTATTGAATGGAAACTCTTGCAGAAGAGTTTCACTGGAAATGAGATTAAGGCAAAGTCACCAAATGGAAATTCAAATAGACCCTCCTTTATATCTGTTTCTTTGCAGCACAATTACATTTCAGTAATTTTGTTTAGCATGGTTTTAATATATTGCTCATTTGAGGCCTGCTGAATAATTTCATGGGAAGAACTGTGTTACTGGAAGAAATTTCTTGTCATTGCAAACAGCAGGAACACACAGTTATTAAAAACTGATAAAATATTGGTATTTTTACTGCAAAATAACTAGTAGCTATTATTGGCACTGCTAAGAATTCATTTAATTTACTTTGTTTTCAATTAGGGTTGTGTATACAGAGAAGTTTGCTTAGGGTTTTGCTGCTAGCTGAAAAGAAGCAGAGTGAGAGATACAGCACTTCAATGCAGTATTTGTGGGAAAAACACCACACATTCCTGCTGGAGCTAGTAAAACTGCCTGTGGCTAAGTCTGCTTAGTATTTGCCATTAGCTCTATTTTCATTGCTTTATCACTACACAGAACTGCTCAAGCTGAAATTTGCCACGCTTGCCTCTGCCTTAGGTAGGATTTTTTGAAATATTTCAACTGTAATTCCTCAGCTGTTCCCAAGAATGAATTTAGGAAGAATAAGTAACACGTAAGTGGTTTCTGCTTCTCTTGGGCAGTGTGCTAAAGGCTAGCCAAGGGCTAAAATTCAGGGTGTGTTGCCTGTAGGGAAATGTTATTCATTACCCTCTGCCAGGAGAGCTCGTGATAACAGGTCTGTGTCTCTAGGGGCCACATCAGGATCTATAGAGTCTGGTGAGGATAGAGATGCACCTTGGCAGGACCAAGCAGACAGAGGGGGGGGACCCACCTGCCACTGGAAATTCAGATTTACTTGGGTAGATGGGGCTGGCAGGAGAAGAGGAGCAAGGCTGGGAAGACCTTCCCTTCCTCCCCCATATACAACAACAGAGCAGTGGGGATCTCCATCTGTCTGCCATGTGTCTGGGGAAGCCACCAGTGTGGCTTCCTGGCCAAGGTGCCACATGGTGGCACTGGGTTCCCGTGACCACTCAGGAGTGCTGTTAGAAGCAGAAAATTGCTTCAACAAATCAACCAGAAACAAAAGGTGTGGGCATCCCCAGTGCAGCCATTTCAGCTGCTGCATAAGTACAACCCAAGCCTGCAGTGCCCCAGGCAGGCACTGGTTTCCTGGGGCTGGTGCCACAGCTCTTCATACCAGGATGCCCATCTCTTGGAGTGAGTCACTGGCCTGGGAAATCACTGGTATTCAGGCTTGTTCATTGGCATCCTTCTTGAAAGCTGCTGCTGAAATTTCTGGCAAGACTCCCCTCAGCAGCAAGAAGTTAGTTTTGTCTGACCTCTGCTCCTGGCACAGAGCCTGCCTGGATGATACAGAGGTTGGAGGTCAGAGCATCCTGGCCTCTGTTCCTGCCCATGGACCATTCCTTGAATGAGGATGCATGATGGTGGAGGCACTGTTAGTCCTTCTCTGACCTTTTAACATTGCCAGGAGGGACAAGTACTGGCTAATGGTCAATCTCTGGAAAAACATCCTCAGGTCCAGTTTCTCTAACCATGTTTAAAAAAGCATGTTCCTCTGTGTCTTGGCTCTTTCTTAATGCAATGCTAAGGCAAAGTAAAGTAGTGAAGTGTTCAGGGAGGATCCAGAGAAAGTTCTTCAACTGCTTATTGCTACCGCTGATGAAAGTAAGAGTTTTGTAGCTGTCTCTCAAGAAGCTGAGGGCTCCTACTTTTTTGACAGATGGATAACGGAAGATGCTGCAGAAAGTCAACTCTGACATGGTTAGGGATATGACCTGATGCCACAGTTAGCTTGTTGAGCCCACTGCCTTTCAGAATAAATTTGTCAAGGTTGTATTTGCACTGGAGTTGTTCATAACCTTGCCAGGATGAAGAAAAAAACCCCATGAATTCAGTCTAATAACAAATATTTGTGTAAATCACTGGCAAGACATGATCCGTTTCTCCTATCTAATAATTTGTCCACCCCACCTATAATGACCCTGGCCAGTTTTCTTGTTGAACTAGGAGTCATCCAAACTATTAAAGCTCTCTTCATGTGACGTCTAGGGAGTTGGTGTTATTTCACTTCCATAAAAAGGTTTTGTTCCTTTGCAGCTCAGTCAAGAATGTTCTTAGAGAGTCTAAGGACTAATTCACATGTGCCTTTAATCCCCTTTTTTTTTGGCTGTAACTAATTACTTTGAGCGAAAGATAGATCATACTACTTGTCCTCAGAGTTCAGGCTATTTCTACAATTAAAGATGATATTTCTGCAATTAAAATTGACTTTTAAAGCTGACCTAGTGTGTTTTTCATTTTCTCTTTATAATTTCCTGCTCTAAAGAATTTTCCTGTCTGTGAGTGAAAAAAGACCTGTGTGCTAACTGAACAATGGTTTTATCATTACCTTACTTTTGCTTTCTTGGAACAAAATACTCACTTCACATTGTTACCTTTTTTCCCACCCATTTTGTTACTGCATCATTATATCAAACTGATTTGTAAAAAGGTCCAGCCTTTGTATTGCTGTTGTGGTGAATCTCAACCTAATTCAGGAGGTCTATGTTCAGAAATAGCTCAAGCTGCTGTAAGCTGAAGTCTGACAAATTTTTCCCCAGCTGCGTAGTGTATTACCAACACATGTCCATTCTGTGACAGTGTCACAGGACTTGTCAGGGATTGTTCTCCTTATTTTAGTGTCTCCAGAGGGACCATGCTTTCTGCATGTCACCTACAGACCACAATTTGCAGCTTTGAGTGCGGCAGTAAATGCCCCATGAGATACCCTGCATCTGGGCTGATCTGACTGAGACTGAGGGCTTCCTTCTCATTGTCTGGCACCAAGAAAGCGAACCCCAGCCAGCCCCTCTTTGCATGATCCTGACACCTGGGCAGACATTTGTATTGATGTAGTTGAAATCCAGATGGATTTCTGGCTGATGGAGATAATTAAATGTTGTCCCTAAAGTGTGGGCGCAGAAGAAAAAAACGAATTTCTAATGTCTTGGATAATGAAGACTAATTCTGTCTGTGTCTACAACTGCTTGGAAAAGAATGGAGAGATTTAACCACCCCCCTAGAATCATAGAACCAGCTTCTTGCATTACACAGATAAAATAGTTTATTTGCTAATAATATGCTGATTCAAGTGATTTCTATTTGTTACAGTTTAATATTAGCATGCTCTGATAATTGCTAGAATTTAATTTATTTCAGTCTGCATCTGCATGTTCCACAGGTTGTAATCAGTGGTCTTTCTCTTTTTCTGTCCCATGGGAGACACTGACCTTATCATTTCTTTCCTTGCTAAAATCCTTCTCTGTTCCCCAGGTACCAATTGCGTTTCCTTTCAGATTTGTCTAATTGATGGATGGAATGAAACTAAATTCAGAGCAATTGCTCTCAACCTTTCATAGCAGCTGGGTTGTGGCTTCTATTTCAGACTTGAAGAGGAGCCCGTGTTCCCAAAAGAAGGGCTGTTGTGCCAAAAGCCTGCCTGCTTTGCCCAAGGACTGGTTTTCCTTTTTCCCCAGAAACCTTGTTTTGCACACATGCTCAGAGCATTGGGGATACAAACAACACTGCCCCTTTAGAGTTTCTACCATTCCAGGCAGAATCTGCTTCACATTGATTCATACGAAGAAAAATGTTTTCTGAAGACTGCAGACTCCTGGATGATAGCCGAAGCTGCCTGTGTCCCATCAGTATGCTGCAGCACAATGTACAGACTTCCAACAGGACTAATATATAAAGTCAACACAAATTATTATATTAAGTTCATAGCATCAGTTTAATTAATAAAAGCACAGCAACAGTTTAATATTAAAACAGCTTTATCTATCTTACGCTTTAAAATCAGTCTGCCTCCAGAAAGTGAGGTAGGATTTCACTCTGAGGTTTTGCAGGAACTTGGTTCAGCTTAACCTGATATCATAATATGCCCTTCAGAGCAAATAAATTTATTTCTTGTACCACAGTAGCTGTACTGAAGAGAATACTGGGATGATACTTCAATAATCAAAATAATGAACTTTTTGAAGTCATGCTATTTCACTGTATTGCGTGAAGATGCAGTTCCCATCAGAGACTCATGGATACTTCCAGTATCTGAATCATACAGGGAGGTATTGCCTTGAGAATGTCAGTTATCCAAATGCATTAGAAGCTTAAAATACTTAAGGAAAGGAGAAAAATATGTGACATTCTAATACTGCTTGTGATGCACAGCATTCAAAACTTGATGTTTTTCACTCACTCTTTAGTGTTTAGAAAGGAAATAAAGCCTCTCTTGGGCCCTCCTCTAAGCAAATAGTTGTTTCCTTTTGTAAGATGCCTCCTCCAAGGTCAGGATTAGCTTCAGTCATAGTTCCTCAGTTTTATGATATGAGGGGGTTATACCTCAGGGATTTTTTTTTTTGGGGGCGTCAGGGGAGGAAGTAAATCTTTATTGTCACACTCAAGAATGGAGAGAACATAATTCCAGAAAGATTATAAAAGCTCAGACACCTTAATAAATTAATGTTGGAAACCTTCTTCAGTCAGCACCAGACTTCAGAATTACAGTTTAAAAGGCAAATACATCTATTGGCTGTACCATTTGACTTTTTATTGAGGTATATCTGCTTTGAGGTGGTAAAGTCAGAAGCAGAGCTGACTGTATTCATCTTTCACTTACTTTCCTTAAAAGGTTAAAAGGAAGTCAGACTTTCATGCTGTGGGGCTGTTTTAAAAGAAGTGTCACCTACCTCAACTGAAAGAATCTGTCTGTGCCCTTTGAGAGCCCTTCTAATTATAGATGCTGAGGTGTCCTTGGGCTTTGAAGCAAATGCTGTTATCCAGTTCAATGTATTGTACATTGCAGATGTCTGTTTTATCTTTCTATCCGAAAGTACATTTTCAGCTTTTGGTCACAGGTTAACTTTAATTACATTACCCCTTCTAGAGATGAAGGCTCTGTAAGCACCTAAAAAGGTATAATTCATTTACAAGTACACACACAATGAATTTTCTCCTTTTAAAAGTGACTTTATTTCCAAGAAATGGGTTCTTATTTCTCAGTATTTTGTTCACTTGATCATGGGCTTCACGAGAACGCTTTGATCACAGTGATGGAGTTACTGTTTTGTACTTGCTGAGCGGGTTTTATCAATGTCTCGCCTTAAGACGTCTTAGCTACGTACTTCTTTGATGTGGTAGTTTAAACAAACTCTTCATTGTCTTGGTTATTTTCTCTGTTTTGGAGTAAGTAACTCTGTGAGTGCAGAAATCATCAGGAAGAAACACGAGTCCTAGGAAAACAAATTCACACACATAATAAAGAATTATTTTAACAGAACTATATAACAGGTTAAAAAGGTTTCTAAACAGAAGTGATATTGTTCAGACTTTCCAGCACAAATGATCTCCTTTCATTCTGAAACAGAAGGAGAAATCTTTCAACTAAGTAGGGTGGAGAACATTTGTTCTAAGTTTAAGTTAATCATGTTGTTAATTAATAAGTAACTGCTGGATTTCTGGAGCATATAGGTGGCCTCCCAGTCGTGAGGACTGAAAGTCTGGTTTCACTCTTTGACTTCAACATAAAGCCATTAATGACCACTCTTTTCTCTTACACCAGCACCCTCCCTCTAGACCCCACAATGAAAATGAGCAGCAATAATGGAGCAATTACCAGCTCCCATGGGCTGACACAATTACCTCCTCAAACCAGCCATCAACCACAAGTCACCAAAAAGTCAGGGGTGCAAAGCCAGGCCGTCGGGTGCTGCTGTGAGTGCTCTTTGCAGGGCACTTGTGGCCCCAGCCTCGCCGCTGCAAAGGGACCTCCTTGCAGGGAGGACGTTCCTCTGAGCTGAGAAGTTAAAACTGCTTTTTCCAAGGACAATGGTAATACAATCGCAATGTACTGCTACCTGCACATTTTCCTCACTTGCATTCTTGGACCATCACAGCTATAATGATGCTATTACCACTTATTTAACCTGTCAGAGTATTTTACTGAGTTCTTAAACTATCAGCCCAGGATACGGCAGTAAGTTGTGCTGATGGGGTTTATTGTTCATGAAATACACCTTTCCCAGTTCTAATGTGCATGTATTTTCTGTGCTTGTCAGTACAATCTCCAAGAAAAAATACCAAGATTTTAAATAAAGAAATACAGAATTCCTCAGGATGTTTTAAATCTTATCTGAAAGTTCCAGAGGGATGTCATCTATGCATAGTGTTCCCTTCAGGAATGTAAGTTCCTTTTTTATTTGATTTTAGCATTTTTGAAAAATACCAGACTCTTCGCAATAGAACTACACAAAGCTTTATTTGCAGGTGTCCTGCTTAAGCTGTTGGGAGATTATATTCAATGAATAAATTGAAACAACTCAAACATTACAGAAGTTATCAGGAACAAGAGTGTGTTGTACAAGAGCATTTTAGGGATGACATAACAAGATAGTCCCTCTGATAGCTGCTCTGGCAGATCTCCTAAAGCCAATGAGCACATACAGTAAGCGTGGTGCAGAACACCAAAGGCAGCTTATTACACATTCTCTGCTTGATCACAGATTAAATTGAATGAGAAGAAAAAGCTTCAGACAAAGGAAGTTTCTTTGTGTTTCCCCAGGAAAGTGACTCATCTGAATTCTGGTGGAAATACCCCTTTCAGCATAAATTAATACCACAGGTCTCAAAATTTCCCAAATTATTAGAGCAATTATATATTCCACATGAATTAATTCTGCAGAGAGGTATAGGTTTCATCTTCTGTGGCCACCAAGCACTCAAGTCTGTTACAAAAGCATAACAACATGCAAATGAGAAATTTCAGTTTCATATCAGATAACCTATACCAGATATGCACAGTGCTTAAACAATTGCATCACCACTGCATCTATACCTGGAGCAGTTAATTTTGATTTTGTTACTGATTTGTAGGAGAGAATGCCACCGTATCACTGACATAGTACAAAATCAAGTTCCACTTCTCAAATATTTCAGTGGCTTTCCCTGGCTGCCATTCTGTTCTGTTGCCCTGGACATGCAGGTTGAGTGCCATTACTGTGCAAGTCGGTATTAAGGTGAACTGGAAGTCTTCTAGGCTTTTCCTCATCTCTGTTCTATATTTTTCCAAAGAGGAGTAGATACTCTGAGCCATTTATCTGGAATTAGTTTCTCATGTAATTTTCTTAAAAAGAAAGCAAGTAAAACATCCCAAAGACTGGAGACTAGGGAAAGGAAAAAGCTAAAACATAACATATGCTGCCATTTTTTAAGAGAGAAAATATAGTGCCATGTGTTTATGCTTGCTTTTCTTTGTGTTGCTGAACATCACACAAGCCAAAGAATAATTACCCAGTATGTCCTTACTGATATTGCTGATCATAGAACCATAGAGTTATTTAGGTTGGAAAAGTCTTTAAAGACCATCAAGTCCAACTGTTAACCCAGCACAGCCCAGTCCACCGCTAAACCATATAAATGTGGGTCACAAGACCTCGACACAAGACATTTAAAGCACTTTTGAGTTTGAGAACAGACTAAATTGTCCGTAAAAGCAACCAAGAAAACTTGTCATCTAAATTGAAGTATGCTAATGTGTTCTCCTAGATTTGACATGAACAAATGCACCGTCATGAAGGTATCAGGCATTGCTGTCTCTAGGTTATTGAGATTTCTTTCCATCTAAACAGCCCTGACTTTTACGTCTCACGTACACAAGGAATCCAGAGGTTTGCATAAACCTGGAATTTTCTCAATTCTGTGACAGTCTCCCTGATAATTAAATGGTAGAAATTTGAAATGAAAAGAAAAGTTGAAGCTGACAAATACATTGAAAGAGAGATATGTAATCATCTCAAGGTAATATCACGCTACTTTAAATCCTGCAACCTTTTAATAGATGCTGTTATTCTAGAAATCATGCCCATTATTTTTCAAAACCTGCTAAAAATCTTAGGCATCTCATTAAGAAGCAGTAGAAACCATAGGATGGTTTAAGTGTTGAAACTTGTACAAAAATGGAAGTGCTTTCTCCAGGGCATTCTAGTTTCCTGCAAGTGTCTCTCCAGTTCCAGCAATTATCATTGCTATACATTATCACATCACACATTTGGGGACCTTTTCCAGCATTCCTTTCATTTTGTTATTTTGAGAAATATGTCTGCATGAAGAGGAAACATGGAGTAGGGACACCCTTGGAATGGTATTATCAGTAGGGCTGAAGTATGAGACAGTTTGTGAATGATAACTACAGATTATGTAGAAAGAATTTAAGTAACAAAACAAGGAACAACGTTGTCAGGAACACTGAAACAAAAATATTGCATTTATAAGTATCCTAATATCCTGGATTTCATTTGGCGTAGTCCCTCAAAGATGTCCATACCATATAGATACATTCTACTGGATCTTTTATGTAAAAAACTTTGCTGATTTCTCTGCAGATTCAGACTAGATTTCCATTCTCATTAACTACCTTAACATTTCATTTTGAGATCACAGGTTAAATACTTTCTTGGAATTTCTTAATTAAGAATAAATGTAATGTACTTTCTAAGTATATTCTGCCAAATTTCCAAAGAGATTAAGGGAGTTCTCAGAGGCAAATTGGTACTTTACACACATATTAACTTCACAAACGGAACTACTAAGGACTTTTTTGAGTCCAGTAATTATTTATTCCAGGCTTTAACTTAACAACCTATTGCCAAAATCTGTCTTTCCTACTGCAGGGGAGGGGCTTTAGCATCCCCCAGCCTCTCCAGCACAACCCAGCTTCCTGTGTTAGCTTCATCAGGGAGGAAGTGGCAGGAGCAATGTGGCCACCTAAGAGGTTCTGCAGGTACAGGTGTGCTCACACCTTCTCCTCTGGAGTCACTGCACTGGGGCAGAGGAATTGTCTGACTTGAACAGCCTGGCAGTTTGTCTCTAAATGAGTGAAATAATGGTGTAATGGTCTACAAGACATCTGGACTTTCTGTCTGGCTGCTTGAGATGTCTCTTTGATTCCCACGTGGTCAAAGATTGCTCTGTGTTGTGCCAGGAAACAGATGAGCATTCCCTCCACACATTTGGGGACCACTTTGGAAATAGTATAACTGAGGAAATCTTTAACACAGATTTAAAAGATTGTAATTATTTTGTTGGATTTCTTTTTCCCTTTCTTTTTCTCTTTCTCCTCTCCTCCTTCTTCTTCCTCCCATTCTTCTCCTTCTTCTTCTTCTTCTTTTTCTTCTTCCTGATCTTTTTTCTTCTTCTTTCTTCTTCCTCTTCTCTTCTTCCTCCTTCTTCTCCTTCTCCTTCTCCTTCTCCTTCTCCTTCTTCTCATCCTCTTCCTCCCCCTCGTCTTTTATCTCTTTCTTTTTCTCTTTTTTTTCCACATGGTATATTTTTGTAATGTGTCTTCTCACTTTTTATTCTGGTCCATAACAAGACTGATGAGTCACTGAAGCTATCAATGGGATTTTTCCAGCAACCCTCGCTCTGCACACACTGCACTCCAAGGTAAAGGTCTTGATGACCTCTGGAGGCCAAAATGAGAACTTTGGAAATTTTTACCATGTGTTTCTGGAAGAAAAGAGTAGACCCAGTTCTCTGCACTGCCATTAATAAGAATATCTCATTAAGGATGAGTTTCAATATACAGAAACTGAGGATGAGGGTGGAGGAATTGTTTTATCAAAGACCAAGTGTGCCTGATATAGACAAAAAGGCAGTATTTGTGGCTCTGCAATAGTGTACATTGAATATATTATGGGGCATATTGAAACAATGTGAAATTAAGTATGATTTTTCAGGTTTTCTCATGCTCTTTCATGTTACAGAGATTCAAGTAAATTCATAAAGCTTCTTTTCCAAGTGTGATCTCTTGCCATTACGTTCATCTTGGCTGCTCAGGCAAACCTCTTTTTTAAAAATTTCTTTGCTACAGAGGGGTTTAGATTACTATAAACATGTGTTTCAGTCATGTGTTCCACTTTCCTTAAAGACTGTGGAAATCAGTTATAATCAGTGACAAATGATAAACTGGGCAGAAAATGCATTTTAATATTGAAAAGGGAAATTTCACAGCCTTAGATATTCAGGTAAAACTTTGAGCTAAACAGATGCGTAAATTCTATTGAAACATTGAGGACTTAACCACCCACATAAAATCATAATCATGCTTAAGATCTTTGCAGAATCAAAATTATACTGGTATTTACCCAAGATGGAGTGATCCACAGTATCATCTCTATAATTTACATGTTTCAAACATCCTCTAATACTTTCAGCATTTATCCTTCTGACACTTATCTTTTGTCTTGCCAGGTTTTAGTGTTTAAGATTAGAGGGGAAACTTTAAACAAGCAGCCTGATGATCTGCATGAAAAGGCTTAATATTGGTCCCACTATCCTTACCTAGAGACCAGTTACTCCTGGTTAACTGAAGCACAGCTTCCAGAAAGCCACTTAATCCTGGCTTGTGGTTATCAAGTTATTCCTCTAATGTATTGCTCCAGTGGTCAAGGCCTGTCATTTTTTGAAGATTGCTTTATTTCTCACCTGGCTGTGGATGACCTCAATATTCAATCATTGACTGTCTGTGTGCTGATCTTTGCTAAATTTGAGTCCTTTTGCGTCTTTCTCCAGCAAGGTGATCAACCTATGTCATTTCCCAGTCCTTTCTCTGACAGGATAAACAGACTCCTTAGTTTTTCACTGTGAGAAATTTTAATATTTCTTAATTAAATCAAATTTGATTTAATTTAATCTAATAATTTTCAGTATTTTCAGTAACTTTTGTCATCCCAAATACTTTTAATTTCCTTTAAAATGTAGGCACCAAAACTGTTACCTTCTGTAGTAATACTCAGTTTCTCATTTAAGATACTTAAATCTCCTAAAAGTGCCTTGTGCTGGGACAGAGGGTCTTAGTCTCTTTGCATGACCTGCACCCCATGTTCCAACATATACAGCATTTCTCTTGGCTCTGTTATAACGATTTGGGCTCAACTTATGGTCTGTACTCAACTTGTGCTCTGTTGAGAGCATTCTCTGTTGGTGCTCTGCCCTCGTTGCTGTAGACATCATTAGATAAGTTCCTGTATATAGGCATAAGCCAAATTGTATTAGGAATGATTTTATATTTATTTCTAGAACACAAATAGAAATGATGAAGAGGATCACTTAGCACTAATTTTGGTGAAAACCACTTAAGAGATGCCCTCATGGATTGCCCTTTGAGATCTTAAAATGGTTTAGTGTAAGGTTATTGATATTGTAAAGTGCTAATTTTTCAGCTGGGATGTGGGTGGGTATGTGTGTGTGATGATAAAAAATAAAAACACATCCATTACATCTATTGTGTGTATATAGTACAGCAATCAGACAGGAAGCAAACTCACTGAAGAATGAGATCAGGTTTGTTTTGCCAAGTTTTGTTGCAGTCAAATTGTGTTGAGTGACTTTCATTGGTCTGATTATTATTAATTAATTTTTGTATTTGGGGTTGAAGTGAGAATAGCTGCATTCTTCAGCTGCCCACAACAGGCTGCTGGTCAGGTCTGAACATTTATTGTGTGGAATTTTGTTAAGCACTATGAGTTAACAGTACTGAAGGTAGCTGCATCAGTTACACATCTCCTTGCCTAGCCCTTTTGTGCTGCTACTTACTCAGGCCAGCTAGTTTAAAAATAGCTGGCAGTTGGAAATAACATCTTATTTTTCAGTGCCTTTTGAATAATAAACACATCTGGTGTCTTCATGAATAAGTGAGCTATTCTGTTTCCCTCCAAACAAAAAATTATTATTTATTGAAAACTTTACTATCTTCCTTCATTACTAGCTGTGCTATCATTCTTCTTCATGACAGGTATATTTAGTCTACTAAGATTTCTTTTTCTCCTAATATAGTTGTTTTAATTCTATATCACCATTCACACTGCTGCTCAATTGTATCTTTTCCAAAGTTCTTACCGACTAACTTCTGTTCCATTTTCCTATGCTCCGAAAGCTTGCCCTGAGTTTGCACTGAGTGCTGTCTATTCCTCCCATTTCTCTTTGCAATATCTGTTACTCAACTTATCACCTTCATTTTGCTACTGAACTAAAAGGAGCTTTTTGAAAAACATTACATCTTTTTGACTGTACATCCATGGCTTTTTAATCATCGAATATAAGTTTCTAAAGAGTTCTCTGAGGAGCAAGGGGAAAAAAAAAAGTGATTGCCAGTTAGAAAAGAATCACTTCTCATAATTTCCCTCAGCTTGACAAAACTAACCCTTATTGTCTGTTTTTCCACACTGAATGTAATCAGATTGTGATCACTGATCTCCAGGCTTTGCCAGCTTGCTCTCCAGAGACTAAATTTTCTATTTTTTTAAAGCCGAAACAACAAAGCCTGCTACAGAATTGCTTTTTGTTGGAGATACTGTTACTGTGAGAATGTGCCATCTACTGCTTCAGGACTGTTGTGTTTTACTACAGGCTCCCTGGGTGAAACCCACAAACCCTCCAACATTTTTTCCCGTCTTTGCATTGGGAACAAGTGCTCAGATAGGGAGCTGTGCTGCTCTCCTACTGGGAATCATGTGGCAGCAACCCCTGCCCATGTCCCCATCTCAATTTCCCTCCTGAGTTTTGTCTGACGTGCCTTAGATGCTGTAACTGCACATTTCTCTCAGCTGTGCATTACTGGAGCAGTTCCAGGTCTGTAACTGTCTGTGTTGGTGGGTCAGGAGGAAGGAATAAGCAGGCAGGGATGGGCTCTCCGGCTCAGCAAACCAGGGCCCTGTGGGCTGTGGGAGAACCCAGCTGAAGTCTGATCTCCCCTCAACATACAGCAACACAGAACTACTGCCACTGCTGCAAAGTCTGCTTTTGGGCTTACAGCAGCTGGATATCCCAGCATTTTCAGAAGTCCTCAGCTCAGTCTGGTTTGAACTGCCTCCCCTGGGCAGCAAGGTGAGGAAAAATAATGAATTATCCTAGCCAGAGAGGATGATAGGAAGTGGCCTCAAGTTGTTCCAGGAGATATGTAGATTGAATATAAGGAAAAATTTCTTCACCGAAGGAGTTTTCAGGCACTGTAACAAGCTGCTGAGGGAAGTGGTGGAATCACCATCCCTGGAGGGATTTAAAAGACGTGCAGATGTGGTGTTTAGGGACAGAGCTTAGCGGTGCACTTGTCAGTGCTGTGTTTACAATCCTACTTGATGGTCTTTGAGGTCTTTTCAGTCCTAAATGATTCTATGATTCTATGAAATGGTTCGTGTCTTGCTTCCTTCTGTGAGTAGACCAAAAAACCTGCACAAGTTTAGTGTCAAGCATCCATCTCACTTAATGAGTCATTTTGAATTTCAAAATTATTTACACATGGGGAATGAAACCAGAGCAAAAAGGGAGTAGAAAAATGCTGCAAATTTTTGAATAGAAGCACCATAAAAGGCATTTCTTCACAGTACTGCAAGAAGCTACTGTTAGAAACCTACTTGAAAGCTCTACCACTTGGATTGGAAACAACGTGGTGGGGGGATTTTTTCCTCTGATGCTCACTCGTTTTTAATTACCTTTTGCTCCCTAATAAATTTAGAACACTTCAGTTGAAAATAGCTATGATCCACAGCCCCCACTCAGTATCAGAAATCTGTATGCAGTTGCACCCGGTGTTTCAGTTTGCATAACTTATTTGTGACGTTATTAAAGCTGCTTGCATAATAAAATAAATGCAGTTTACATTTAGTAATGTGTCTGTTCACTTGCCTGTAATCAAACTGACAGCTTTTCCTTTAAACAGTCAATCAAGTCTCTGGTTCTTTCTGGCTCTGTTTATTTGATTGGAGTTGAGATGTCATAAAACAGAATGGAATATTTTACAAGTTCTGATTACATGCTTTGACTTTTTTAGGACTGCAATTTCTTTCATTCATAAAAAAGAACCTCTGAGTTATTAAAAAAAACCAAAAAAACCCCATGATTTTCATTTCTCAACTGATGCTACAGTTACCAAAACCACAATCTGAATTCTAAATGTTTTTTCTCAGTCAAAACTAGATAAAAAGCTCACACATTAAGATCTTAATTGATTAGGTTATAGGAACAGTTTCACGAATAAGGCATATTTTTTCCAGGCTATATCCTCTGAATAGAGTTTTATTTAAAGATAAGGCAAAATGATTCTGCTACAGAACAGAATTTAGGAATTGCATGATACTTCTGCAGCTGGAGTAGTAGGTGGTTATTTCAAATAAAAAATATCTCCTAACATTTTTTATTACTTAGAAATTAGGTACATATCCTAAGTATGCCTTAGTGTGGCCACATTAGCTGTTACCAATCACCTTCATAATTTTGATGCACCTTAGCATAGCTTCCAGGCAGTTTAGCTCCATGAACTTGCCAGGCACAAAGGTAAGACTGATTAGCCTGTGGTTACCTAGGTCTTCCTTTTTCCTCTTTTTAAAAATGGGGGTTATGTTTCCCCTTTTCCAGCCAGTGGGAGCTTCACTGGACTGCCATGACATCTCAAATATGTTGGACAGTGCCTTAGCAACTTCATCCACCAGCTTCCTCAGAACCCTGTGCGTGCATCTCATCAGGTCCCATGGACTCATGCACCTTCAGCTTCCTGTGATGGTCTCAGACCTGATCTTCTCCCGTGGTGGGCAGCTCTTCATTCTCCCAGTCCCTGCCTTTGCCTTCTGTGGCTTGGGTGGTGTGGCTGGAGAGCTTGCTGGTGAGGAATGAGGCCAAAAGCCATTGAGCAGCTCAGCTTTCTCCACTTCCCAGGTAACCAGCTCTCCTGTTTCCCTCCAGAGAGGGCCCACATTCCCTAGTCTTCCTTTTATCACTGATGTACTGTACAAGCTTCTCTTCTTGCCCTTGACATCCCTGGCCAGCTTTAATTCTATCAGGGCTTTAGCTCTCCTAACCTGATCCCTGGCTGCTTGGACAATTTCTCTGTATTCCTCCCATGCTATCTGTCCTTGCTTTCACCCTCTGTAGGCTTTGTTTCTGTGTTTGAGTTTGTCCAGGAGTTCCTTGTCCATCCACACAGGCCTCCTGGCATTTTTGCCTGTCTTCCTCTTTGTTGGGAAGCATGGCTTCAGAGCTTGGAAGAGGTGATCTTGGAATATTAACCAGCTTCCTAGGGCTCCTCCTCCCTTCAGGGTGGGTACTCTACCAAGCAGGTCCCTGAAGAAGCCAACGTCTGCTCTCCTGTAGCCCAGGGCACCGAGCTGGCTGCGCACCCTCCTCACTGCCCTGAGGATCTCAAACTTCAGCTTTCCATGGTCACCCCAGCCCAGGCTGCCCTTGAGCCTCACATTCCTCACCAGCCCCTCATTTGTGAGAGCAAGGTCCAGCACAGCACCTCTCCTCAATGGCTCCTCTGTCACTTGGAGTAGAAAGTTATCATTAGTGCATTCCAGAGACTTCCTGGATTGCCTGTGCCCTGCTGTATTGTCCTTCCAACAGATGTTGGGGTGGCTGAAGTCCCCCTTGGGGAGCAGGACTTGTGAATGGGAAGCTGCTCCTGCCTGTCTATTGAGGGCCTCATCCATTCAGTCCTCCTGGTAGGGCAGCCTGTCACAGATCCCCACTATAATGTTACCCCTCCCTGCCCTCCCTTTAGTCTTGACCCCTGAGCTCTCAGTCAGGTCCTCATCCATCTGCAGAGCTCCTTGTACTTCAGCTGTTCATTTACATAGATGGAGACATCTCCTCCTGGTCTCCCTGCCTGTCCTTCCTAAAATGCCTGCATTTGAACACTGCCATCCCAGGATCCATCCCACCACATCTCTGTGATGCCAACAGGATCACAGCATTGCAGGGGTGTGCACGACTCTAGCTCCTCTTGTTTATTCCCCGAGGTTTGTGCATTTGCATAGAGACATTTAAGATGGACTCTTAACCGGGCAACAAGGTCGGTGAAGGGTCTGGAGAGTGAGTCATGTGAGGAGTGGCTGAGGGAGCTGGGAGTGTTAAACCTGGAGGAAAGGAGGCTCAGGGGAGACCTTATTGCTCTCTGAAACTCCTGAAAGGACGTTGTGGCCAGGTAGGGGTTAGTCTCTTCTCCCAGCAGCCTGTGACAGGATAAGAGGAAATGGCCTCAAGCTGCAGCAGGAGATGTTCAGACGGACATCAGGAAGAATTTCTTCACTGAAAGGGTGGTTAAGCATTGGAATGGGCTGCCCAGGGTAGTGGTGGAGCCACCACCCAGGAAGTATTCAAGAGATGACTGGATGTAGCACTTGGTGCTGTGGTTTAGTTGATGAGGTGGTGTTTGGTCAAAGGCAGGAAACCCAATGATCTTGGAGGTCTTTTCCAATGTTAATGATTTTATGCTTCTATGATTCTCAATGAAGCTGACTTAGTGGCTGGAGTGGCTGTAATTCCTTGGTGCTGCTCTTCAGGTGCTCTCCTGCTGACCTGTAAATCCTCTCCAGGCTCTGGGCATTTCCTCCTGGCCCTGGTATCAAACTGGTGGGAGTGGGATGGATTGAGGCTTCTCCACCCCAGCAATTGTAGTTTAAGCCTCTTCCCTAGCTCAGCAAGCCTGTGACCAAAGATCTTCCCCTTCTCTGACAGATGGGCCCCATCACTCCTCAGGCTGCTCAAAGCAAGTCCCATTATCCAAGTAGCCAAACCCCTGGCTGTGGCACCAGTCCTGTAACCATTTGTTGATTTGCCAGATTTGACTGTCCCTTCAAACCCTTTCCATTTGACTTTAGGGAGGATAGATGAAAAAGCTATCTGTGTTCCAGATGCCCTCACCACTGCACACAAGGCTCTGTAATCCTAGATGCTCTTCAAACATTGTATTTCAGATCAATCCTTAGTTTCAATTTGTAATATTTGGCAGACTGCATGAGCATCAAACACGGTCATATTTTTATTCTTTCATCTTACCCTTTGATCTTTTCATATGTTATACACAGATATTAATGGTCTTACTGCTACAGGCCTCATGGGATCCTACATTCAAAATACCTCTCTGGAACATATTTTCAAAATAACCATTTGAAATACTTATGAAAGCACTATGATTAAATTAACTTTTTGTATATAACCTGATATAACCACAAAAAAAAAAAAAATAGGGCAAGTTTTTCAGTCCTGACTCTTTTTTTTGGTGTATCACTACCTTGTAGTCTCAAGGGACCCAGTTTCAGGAATCGATAGGTACTTTTCAGGTATCATTATCTGAGGTTCAGAAATTTAGACTGCAGCATTACTGAGATATGACTTCTAATAAAGATAACTAAGAATCCAAACTAGTGATGCACCATACACATATTGGGAATACGTGTCATTTATAGATTTCTTCAAATACACTTTAACTGCATGAAAAAAACTTTGAAAAAAGTTATAATATCAATTTGGATATCCTTTCTTCGTGAGCACTTTAGATGGTACATATTGCTAATAGGAATGATAGCCCTACTAGTAAGTATATTCCTATATTTCTGGGTACATGATCTGAAAATGCAGTATCTTGAAGCAGTCTTCCACAGGGAAGACAGGCATGGGGCAAGGAAATGTAAGAAGCATAAATCAGAATTGCATTCTTTACTTCAAAGTCTAATTGATTAAATTGGTATGATGGGATTAATGCTCTGTTCTGAAGGTTTAGTTGTGTATAATTCCACAAGACTTAACATGACTAGAAGTTACCAAAAAATAAAGAGAATATTCTGTTCCCTGAAAGAGAAAAAAAAAAAAGCTGCAGTAATCCCAAGAGATGGAGTCTTAAGTTGATGCCGTGATAATTTTTTGCCTTTTCTTTTATACTCCTTTTATATACTCTTTTATATAGATTTTATGTATTCTTAATGCTTTTAGCCCACATACTTATAATTCCTTAAGTTAGATAGCCTAGCCTTTGTTAAACCAGGAGACCAAACATCCTGGAAGCCTTGCAGCCAGGGGTCAGAACGCCCCAGACACCAAGGTCCTCTCCAGAACACATTCTGTAAACTAAGATAGGCCCGTGAAGGGGGAAGGTTCCTTGAGACGGGGAGCTCACTTGAGCTTCTCATTGGGGAATCTTTGATAGATCTGCTAATTTGCAAGGCCTGTAGTTGTGTGTGCTTTTCTGATGCGTGGGTGCGTGCATTTCAGGGGTGCATTTCGGTGCATTCCGCCGGGACGGAGTGCTGCATCTTGAGATCCTTCAATAAATACCGAGGTAAAACCCTTTTTTTTCACTTAACCATGTTTGGTTCTTAATTTTAAAACCAGGAAAAGGCAACAAAGTCCTTCTTACCTAACTTCAGCTACCTAAAAGTGAGGCACCTGGGCTAAACCAGCTCTGCTCCCTGCTTAGGCAGGGAGATGGACCTCTCTAAGGCAGTAACCAGCTTCAGGGTCCACCTGAGCACAGTTTGGGCACCTTCTCTCCTAGCAGCTGTGAAGACAGTCCAAGTAACTACACAGAGCTCAGATGTGGATTCTGCATGACCACATTTATGTACGAGAAATCTGACCCAGACATGAAGACTGGTTGATTATTGTACTATTAATTAACTCCAACTACAGTTTTAGCAGCTCCATAAAAGTGAAAGTCTTCTGAATATCTCACTGAGTGTAGTAATTAAACTCTACATTATGAATATAACTTTATTAGGAAGCCAATCTTAAATTTCAAGCCTGAAGGAACTCTTATCCCTGGCCCAAGTGTGGTGGATTCTAATAATTCTTCCACATTTTAGTATACTGAAGAAATTAAAACAATTTGCTGTATACTTGCTTTCTGTACTCTGTGAATGACTTATAAATGAATTGACAACAGACATTAAAGGAGTTCTATCTAAATTATTAGATTCAAATTAATATGATCTACAGACAAAAAAAAATAAAATTTAGAAGGTCAAGAGGAATCCTAACCCCTATTAGAAAGGAAAAATAATTGTGAAGAAGAGAAGAATAAACACTTCTGGATGTATCAGCAGTCTCTCAAACATTTTTTGAGAAGATGTCCTGATAATTATATAGGTTTCGAATGTATGGGAAAATTAAATCATATACCAGTTCAGTTCAGTTCAATGACTGAAGTACATTTCACTAGCTCTCCAGCTGTTATGAGAATGTTTAGCTGCTTCAAACAAAATCTGTCAATTTAATTTATCAAGGTCCTGTTTGTGGAAATTAAAAATAATAAAAAATTACTTGGTCTTGTTTTTTGTATCCATCTTCTTGGTGCCACCAGGGAAGGAGACATGGGAGGGTGGTGGCTGACAATGCAGAGGCACCAGCACAGTACAGAGCTTAGCAGGGTAGCTCGGTGCTGCTCACAGGCTTGGAGACCCTCATCCCCTGAGCTTGGCTTTGGGCTCCCCCAAGGGCAGGCAGGTCAGCAGAGGAAAGCAGGTGGTGGCTGGTGACAGCGACAGCGCTTTACCTTGCTGGATTCACGCTGGTTTTTCGCCAAACATAAATAATGCTCTTGACTCATGGTCATTAGGGCACTGTAAAAGCATTTGGTATTTTCCCCTGCTGTGCTTGTGCTTTAACTGCAAATAACTGACAGCAGCAATTTTGTTCCTCAGCACAGCTGCAACTTGATATAGGGTCCCTTGGACTGGTATCTCATTGCTACTGCCTGCACGTTGCAGAAAGAGAAGTCTTTATTGGATGTTTCATGGCAGTTTGGCTTTAGCTGAGCTTTTTCTGGTCCTCTTATGAAAGCTGCTGAAAGTGGCTGCCTAAAACCTTTAGCAACTTTGCAGCTACTTTGCAGTGGAGCCACAGTTTCAATGCTTTACATGCAAGGGACTTATATATGCACAGAAGAAAAATAGGAGATCCCCTCCTCACTAAGACAAGAATAACCCTGGACACAGCCTCTTTGCATCAGATTTTCCCCAGCTATGGAAGACGATATACTTCAAAGCTGCCATCCAGCTTTTCCCAGTCACAAAGTTACCCTCTAATTCTCAGATTCTGAAAGTGCTCACTCAGGATCTAAAGCAGCCCCTCAAGATGCTCCAACATGTGGCCATTGGCTCCAGTACACAGGATAAAATTATATCCTCTGACCAGTCATCTTCTGTTTTTAGCCCAGCTCTTCCATCCCATGTGCTCCCACTCAGCTGCATTTCCAGCATGCTGAGTAATTGGGCTGCTTCATTTTAGAAAGAGGTCCCCAAACATCAAAACTCTCATCAGCAAGTGCTGAAAATGTTTCATGTGCAGGGATGACTTTGTTGCAACTGTGATGGAGGTGCAACTCCTGCTTGCATCTGCTGACCAGCTGCTAGGAAAGGGCTTATCAAATGGAAAGAGTAACTGTTTTCTGCCTGTCCAAGATTACTTTCTTCTCTGCTCTCCAAAGGAATGTCCATTTCAATGGTGATCTTTGAATGTACCAGTGAGTTGTTGGTGAACCACAGCTGCACCTGTTTCAAGCAGAGAGGTGTTCTTTGAGAACTGCAGGAGCAAGCGATTTCTTTGCTTCTCATGTTGAAGCTGACTATTGGTCACTAGGGTCAGTGTCACTGTCTCATGAAATGGGTGAGTTCACTTTTACTTCGGGAGCAAAAGTCTTCCATGCCTTGCAGTCTGAAGCACAGTGAGGCTCTGGGCACCCTGCTGCTCCTGGATCCCACCCTGTACAACTGTATCCTAGCAGCAAGTGTTCTTGTTCAGGAGCAAATGTGCCTGGGATTGTCTCTTTCCATCAGATTCAGCTACAATTTGACCAAAGAAAAATTGCCCCTGTCCTCACTGCAGCTTGGCCTGTACCTTGGTGGTGCAGAGGAGCATCCTCTGGGAGATACTCTCATCCTGGGAAGGGTTTGAGATCAGGGTGCTTTGTTTTCTCAGTTAGTGCTCTACCTTCCACACTAGTGTGTAAAATGTAGGATGACTTTTGGAATGAAAATGGCCGTGGTTGCTGTATTTTTTGCTGGGCTCGATGCTATCACATGCTTCAAAGTTACCCCTCAAGCAAGGCAGATAGAACCCACCCACTGCTCTGCTTCAGTTCCTGGTGGCCAGAGTAGCAGCAGTTTTACAGATACTATCAGAAAATTGGAAGAGATGGGGCTAGAAATATCTCCAGGCTACATTTCCTGCACTGTTTTGGATAACTTTTGGCTTTGCAACTGGGGAGGAAAAAATTCCTGCATGTTGTCAGTATGATGCATATACCTCCTTTACAGGACATGGCATGAAAATGTCAGGCCAGAAATATTTTGAAAGATGTCAGTCAAACACACACCTTCCTTAGTGCTATCAAAGCATCCAAGAAATACTTTATCTTGAATGCTTCATGGCAGGAAGAACTGCAGGAGGCAAAAAATGGAAGTTTTTTGAAGTTATTCATGGGTCCATTTATCATTAGTAAGACAAATTTACATGTTCTCAGGGTACCCAGCCTGAGCACTGTGCAAGACACCATTTAAATAGATCTCTGCTAGTTTTCAAAAAACTCAAACTGCTGTTCCTTAGATGAAAGGCTGTATTTATAAACACAGCTTCCCACTTTAAAAATGGAAATGCCAGGCCAATATGTCATCTTGAATTAAGCGGCAGTAATTCTCAGACATGGCCAATCCATCTAATTTGAAGCCAATGAAGAATTATTTTAATTCCAAGCTCATTTATATGGTATCTAAACCAGAAATATTTATTTTTCAAAGGGTATGAACCACATTACACTAATACTGCCAAACTAATTACTTGAAGGAAGGACTAAAACTTTTAGTCATTAGGCAAAACCCCACTTCTTTTTGGCATTTTAGCAGTTTTCCAGGTTCAGATTCAAGGCAGTGATCATATTTGCATTTTTGTTGGCAGCAGATAGTCTGCTGGAAGCAGGGAAGTTATCCCACATCATTACGGAGTGTTTTCATTACCTTTCATATGCAGGAGACTTTCCTGGTTTAAAAATCATCTGGTGATGCTCAGACTGGGATGGACCTGTTTTATCATTATTTTAGTAGTAGTAGTAGTAGTAGTAACTGTGGTGGTATTGTAAGAATGAGAAGCGACCCGGTTTTTCCCCGTGTTTAATTTAGAGCACAAACCCTTGCAGGCTGTCTCTGTGTTGGCGAGGCACGGAGAAGGAGTGCGGTACCACAGCATCTGTCAGAATTGGAGCTGAAGGAAATTCAGCACAGAGACACTTTCTCTTTGACTTTACTTCCCCCAGATGAACCTTTGTTGAGGTATTTCCTCTGTTTTATAAATGTCCCATTCTCTGTCCCTGGGAAACATCTGTTTGAGGCACATCTGCCTCCTGATCTCTGCCAAACACTGTGACAAGGGAAATAATTTTGGCATCCAGCAAGTGCCACCTCATTTGTCACCATGGTGCCTGTGCTGCCCCCACAGCTCCTTCTGCCTCACTGGCTCTGACCCTCAGCTCTGTATGCTCGTAAAAAAAGGGATTTGTCTTCACAGCTCCTCCTGCAATTCTCTTTATTTTTGAGGTTTATTTTTGAAATTGGGCTATCTGTTCTGTGTGGAAGGAAGGGCTTAAGGAGAAATGCAGCGATGTATGACTTTGGAAAATACTTTCTTTAGCTTTTTCAGTTTGTTTGACTGGTGATTCCTGCTCTTTCTGTCTCTCATGATTTACCTTCATTAAATGCTCTGATCCATGCTTAAAAACTTCCATGCAGGCCTCCTTCCTCTCTAAACATTGCATCCCTCTGCACTAAAGGAAGGCAGAAAAGAAAAGCTTCCCAAGGTACAGTGTGAGGAAAGTGTGCAAGTGCTAACTCAGACACAGGAAAGGATTAATTCAAGCCTGAAAGGTCTCTGTATGTTGGGAAGGTGGGCTAGGAAGGTGTTCAGCACAGATAAGGATAGAAGACCCAGGGAGACAAAGCCTGAAGTTAGGGTTTTTTGGAGGATTTGTGAAAAAGATGCCAGAGAAAATAGCAAATAGGGATTCAAGAGGACAAAGCCGTATCTGTTAAAGAGGCGTTATAAGGGAGCCCTGGTGCTGAGATCAGGGAAGCTGGAGAGGGGATGAGGAGGAATGGAGGCAGTCACAGCAGTGCCTGCAAATAGTGGGAGGTGCTGAGACCATGAGAAAAGTTGGGCTGAGCCCGCCTGAGTTCACCTGAGTCCAGGTACCTGATCTACCAGCAAGCAGTGGAACGAGGATTAATTACATCAAAACTTCAGAAGACTTGTTGTTTCACACACATTTAAATAGAATCCACTATTTACACTTGAACCCACTGATGGGCAGGATTTTTTTGAAGACAGGAAAGAAAAACTGATTTTAAAAATCCAAATTCTGTCTCAAAAACACTTCCAGAAAAAGAGAAGACTTTGAAAAGGTAGTCTAATGAGCTATCTTACTGTTTCTACCCAGATTGAAGAAAGACTGTCTGGAAGCTTTGTTCTCGTGCTATTTTTGCATTTTACTTGGAAGCCCTTAGGGTCTCAAACTGTGTCTCTATGTAAGAGAAAATGAAAAATGTATCTGAATATATCTGTCATAAAAACAACAGGAATGCAGAAAAAAAAGGGGCCTCTGGCTAAGAGGATCTGGAAAAATTGAGGAGGAAGGCTACGGGGAGCTCTTTGAAAGGATTGGTACTGGTGTTCTCTGGAGCTCTGGGAGAGAGACCACTCTGTTTCTCTGAGAGGAAACAAAGAGAATTGCTTATATCGTGAACAGACTTAAATATACTGTCAGGAGAGTTGTACCTTCATTTTAAGGTTTTTAGTAGTCCAGAAAAACAATTTTAAAAAGAGAGTGAGATGAAGAAAATTAAAATCCTTAACTGCACAAGACTTTGTTTCAACATGAACTTTAAGTCTTTTCCATTATTGCTCCTAAGCTCCACACAGAGTTGTATGTCCCTACATATTTTGCCTGTGTTTTATCTCACAACACACAAAAAAAGAAGGTCTAGTAACTTGCAAAGGGTTTTTGTTTCAGTTTAGAATATGATTCAGGGCTCAGCATCTTCAGGCTCTCTCCAGTACAGGTTTTCTCTCTGCTGCACCAGAACTTTCAGAGTGAGATCTAAAATCACTATTGTCACATCAAGTGTGACTTAGAAGTAACAAACCTTGCTCCAACAGCATGATCCAAGAAAACCCTACTCACTGTTCTTCAGGCACCTGATGGTAGTGTCCTAGTTGTCCATAGCAAGCTCACTTACCTGGAGTTTTGCTATTGCATGCACTGACAAACATCACCGTCTTGGGTGCACTTAACTGAAAGCCCACCTACATGTTTGACAGGTGGCCCCACCACAGTCTCCTGAAGATCCTGGCTTGCTTGGTATACTCAAATAACAGCTTAGCAGCACTGGCAGCCTTCCATTCACTCAGAGGAAGAGTAGGCCTCAGAGGCAATGCATACTTTTATTTTGTGTTAAGTTTGCTGCAAATGCACCCTCTTAGAAACCAGGTAATACAAATTCTTATTTATCCTGGCCCTGAAAAGAATTGAAACCTACATTTGAGGTGTTTAATTTGCTGCTGGTATAGATATGCTTCTATGGTGAAAAGAAAGCACCACTCCTTCCTCCTCAGTTCAGGATGGAAACTATGCTGCAGAGGACCAAGAAAACAGAGGAGATCATCTCTTATATGCCTAGAACCTGCATGAAGGAGGCAATTTCTGGCCTTCAGTCCCACCTAGCAGAGCCACCTGGGCCTGGGAGAGCATGCCCACCTGTTGTGGTGGTGATCCTGAGCCTATCTGCACAATGAGTTCGAGACAGTTCTCAGGACAATGCCCGCAGTCTGTCTCACAACTCCCAGCAGCAGCCTTCTCTCAGTTTTCCCTTTGCACTGGTTTAAGCATCTTCTTGCTCGGTAAGATGGGTGCTGTGGATGCCATGAGAGCACTCAGCAGGAAGGAAACACATCCTTAGCTGGGCTGGCACAGCATCACTGACTCCTGGTCTGGAGTACTGGAAGCTGAGGGTTTTCAGCACTGGGTATCACAATGCTGAGACCTTTCTTGCAACTGCTTCAAATCTGTATTAAGCAGCCATTAAGTCTTCATGGATTCATAGTGAGCATAAACTTGCATGCTTTTATTGCCTCAAGTTCTTCAAAAGTATTGTCATGAAACACAGTATGATGGAGTTGCATTTGCCTAGTGGTTTAACAACAATAAATAAAGATAATTAGGATATCTGCTACATATCTGCACTGCTATAATTTGCTTAGTGATGCATCCCCTTATTGTTTGCTCAGCTTCTATATGAGTTTAATTTCAAATTGACATTTAGTCCTTTGTCTTTTTGTGGTAAAGCAACCAGGATAGTATTTAATTACAAATTTTCTGTTTAATCTATCATTTTAAAAATAGACCAGAGTTGAGTTCTGCAGTACTTTTAAAATAAAATAATGGTTTCCCAAAATCATGTTAGCTTGAAGAAAACATTCATATTGTCATGTTAGTGTTTCTTCAGTGACATAATTAGGTTCCCAAAAACTTCTATAATTTATTATCTGTGGCAAGAGAGAAGAAAGATCCCCTCCAATAACAGGCCTGATAGAGTAATGTTGTTAGCATTTCTGTTTCTTTCTCCAGAGGCTTAGGGTCTTTTTTTTGTAGGGGGTAGGGAGGAATAAAATATTCATAAAATGGGTGAGGAAATTATTTTACATTTGCAACAATTGTGTCCCTATATTTATTACCTCCTCAAATAAAATTCTTACAAAAAAAACCAAAAGACTTTCTTTCATGCAGATTTTTGCATTTACTGTTTCTAGGGTCCCATGTTACTGATTTTTGAAGCTATTGCTCCATTAGTAATAGATTTTCTCACTCTGCCAAGTTATCTGACAGAGAGTTGATAGCCAGTGATAAGCTAACATATATATATGCTAGACAGGTGCTTGCCTGTGGTTGAATTACCATTTATATGCATTTAAACTCCGTTTTCACACCCTGAAATTATACAAGGAGGAAAGAATCAACAGTTACAGAACCTGAGATAGGAAAGGTTACAGTGGATTCTCAGTCCAAGGATCTTCCTGAGCTGGCAGCTAATTTTTCTTATCTAGGCTGGTAAATATGGAAATTCAGCTGCCTGATTTCAAGTGATCCGATAGGTGCCTGTGTCTTCCGCGCTTTGAAGTCTCAACCGAGTTTCTCACTGGGTGGTGGTTACTCAGGTGATTTGGGGGCATGAGAAAACATATTGTCAATGACAAAAATGTGTTGCTGAAAATCTTAAAGATTCTCAGAAAAAATATTCCTTTGGCAATTTCCCACAGCAACCCAAGACCCTCAAAATCACATGTTTTTTACAGTCCTGGTGATCCTCATCCAGAGCTTTTCCTTACCCATTCCTATGTGCTTCTACCACAGCCCACTACTGGAAAATATTGCTTCTGACCATGGAAAAGGGATCTTTCTAGGAAATTCTTTGGTCTTGCTATCCCAGAAAGCTCTATACTAAAAGGACTGAGACTCCCAGACGAACAAACAAAATGCTTTTTTAAAACATTGGTGTGAGAGAGGACGTAATTTTGAACATGAAAGCCTCCCCTGTCAGAGCCACCCTTCCTGTGCTTTACCAAAGGTCCTTGTCTCTCTTCAGCTTTACCACTGTTCATGTCCAAGATCCACTGTTTTAAAGACACTTCTGAGGAAGCTCTAAGAGTCTTGTAATTTTCTCACTGGCAATTGTTGGTCAAGCGCACAAGTTATTCACAGTGTGAATTCATCAGAGAGGCTTTAAGAACACTTGTATGTTTTGTGCTTCATTTTTTATTTAAATTTGTCTTGCCTTTTGTGCCTTTTCCCCCACCACTTTCTCTTCTGTCACTTGCCAGTGTGTACAGCTTTTTCTGTCACTCTGTAGCGTATTTATCTGCTGCAGTGATAAAAGGATACGCTCCCATCCTTTCAAACTGTCATCTGCTTAAAAGAAATGTCAACAGTGCCAAAATCCATGATGCTCATCGCATTCACACTTCAGGGGTACAATTAAATGGCTAGATAAAGACCCACGTGGGTCAATTTTTTCGTGCATTACAGCTAAATGAAGTTGAATGTTGCAAATGGAAAATGCCTCTTACCATGCACTTAACATAATCTCTTTGTGTTACCTTGGACACCTAGAGAGAGCACGCATCTTGCATTATCTCACTGAAATACATGCTGAAGGTCCAGGGAAATGTCAGCCACAAGAGCCACTGGGTATGGGTTTTGCTACCAGTGCATAGAGGTAATTCTCAGCACAGCTGTGTTGGGGAGACATGGGGTCGGATGGAGGTGGATTTCAGAAATCCGAGAGAAACACCTCAAGGTGCTGCTCTGAATCCAAAGCAGGCCTTCTAAGCCCAGATGCTCTTTCAGAGAGTGATTCACATAAAGCCCCAGAGAAGGCTGCTCCTTGACAAAAGCCATGGTGCCATGTGTCACTTCTGACGGAACAACAGCTGTCTCCATAAGCTTCCTTTGAAAATGGCAGGAAACCATTCTGTGGGGATGGCAGGGTGTTCCAGCTGCTGCAGATTAGACAAGTCACCTTCAGCACGCTTGGTATGCCAACCTGAACGGGCAGTAAAAAGGAAGTGGATGATGAAGCACAGCTAATTTGCGAAACACTTAACCTGTATGCAATTATCATATATAGTGCCTCTAGCAGATCAGCTCTGCCGCTGTCTGCTCTTACAAAACAGCAGACCCATGCTGGGGATCACCACAGGACTATAGCTTCATGCAACTGGATTAAAATTGTAGGATGCTGTGTAATTTTCCACAAACCTTCTTGTTTAATTGGTGCTGCCAGAAAAGGCAGTACTCCTCATTTCCTGAAGAAGTTAGGGAAGCAAAAAACAAAACAAAAGAACATTTTCTTTCTAGGCAAAGGTGATTTGTGCAAATACTAAGGGTGAATGGGTGGCACTGTTTTTTTTCTGTCGTTTTTGTTCGCAGCAGGAACCAAAGGTCATTAAGTACAGATAGAGTATACTTCCTATTGCACAGCCAAGATTACTAATGGATCAGAAACTGCAAGGGTTCAGAAAGTTGTAATTATTCGACTTTTTTGTTAATCTGTTCACTGAAGTGGCTGCTTTAAGGAAGAACAAGTGGACTACCTGAACCATAAATCAGTGAGGTTTATTTATTGTCTGAATTTAAAAATATATATATAAAGAAATTAGGTAGTAGTTCTTTTTCTGCTTTTACAGGGTGGTTAAAGAGTGTGCCCTCTGGCATTTGTGTTGTACTTCTGGTTTCTCAAGTTTTCTGCTTTTCAGCTTAAGTGCTTTCTCTGTATACTAAAAATTTGTAAGTGCAAGATACTTGTATTAGCTCAAAGTCTCCAATATGGGGATTTTTTGAATTATGAAAGACCTGGAAATGAGCTTCAGGTCTGAATTACATGTTTACCAGCAGAAGAAGTTTATGAGAATTATCCTTTCCTTTTTTACTGCCCGTGTGAACTACCTACAGGCCTTTCTTTTTTCCTGCCCATCAGCAGCCATTCTGGGAGAGCTAAGTAAATTACAGGTGCAGTTTGGGTTCAGCTGCGATAGAAAACACCACCTTCATAAATGCTGAGAAATGCCAGGAGCTGCATTAACTAACTCCTTTGCAGGGGCTCTGTCTCAAACTGAGCACCTCCCACAGTGCAGGTGATACCCATTTACATTTCTCTTGAGAAAGGGGACATATTTCTAGAGTCTGCTATTTTATGTGGATCTTGAGGGAAATGCGGCTCTGAGGACTGTTTTCTGAGTTTCACCTGCAACAAGTCTCACCATCTCCATTAAAACGGGAAATCTGCAGGGGAAATATCACACGCAAAAAAAAGGAGTTTTGGCTTATAATGTTTTATGCCCACAAAGGTGTTTGCCAGAGTCTTTACAAGGAAGGTGCATACCTGCCCCACAGCTGAGATCTCATCCCATGTGTGGAGGCAGTGGGTAGCACAGAGCCCCCTGAGCAGTTGGTCTGAAGGGCTGGCCAGACATCACAGCTTTAACCAACATCCCCAGCTCTTCAGTTCATACAGGCTCCTCATGCTTGGGGGTTGGCCTCTATTTTACACTTTTCCTATCTCAAATTCTGCTGCTCCGAGTATTTCTTACAAAGGCCTCAGACCTGACACAAGTAAAATTGTTTTCTGAATGGTGATAAAGTGATGCCCCTAAGGGAAACACAGTGATACTGCTCCTCCCTCTGTCAAAACAGATTCTGGGTGTAAGGTATATCTTTTACACCAAAAATAAAAACTGCCGCAAGTGGAATCACCAGTCATGTCATTTATACCAGGGAGGATAGCCTGCAGGTGTTCAGGGTTCCTGCATGAATCTTTGTTTGTGCTTGTTCCTCATTGTAGTGATGAGACACAAATATTTGAGCCTTGCAGGCTGGACAGCCTGGGTATCATCATTAAACAGGCACGGGAAGAAGTGGTACCTGTGCCAGGTAATCACACTCGGGCTGAGCCTGGAAATCCCACCACAGCTATTGAACATACAGAAGAATTTGGCAGCAGATTCTCAGGGTTTCATCAGAGGGCCTTTGCTGCTTGAGCCATGTGTAGCTGCATTTGGCTCTGTGATAATAAAACTTCTATTCTCTCATGTATGCTTGAATGTTCATGTATTTACTTCCTTTCATAAACTGCTTTGGCTGGCACATGACACTGAGGAAAAGGGGGCATTATTCATTCCCACAGCCCAGATAGGGAACTGAAGTCACTGAATGGGTGCTTTTGTGAGAGGGTGCACTGAGTTCAAGGTCAGCTCATAAATGTGAACCCCTTATCAGAGAATGGGACTCCTGTCTGCTTGAATGTCATAAGTTTAAAATGTTTCCCCCCCTATTTTGTAAGCACTGTTATGTAGCGTTTGGTTTTATTTCTGTCATGCAGCTTATGAATTTTGGAGACTTCAAACAGAAGAAAGTTGGCTCTTCTGCCATTTTTTTATTCGTACTGTATGTCTGGCTAGACCACTTCTGCTTGAGATTGAGAATAAATGCACAGGGGCTTCAGCACAGCCCTCTCTGTGGCTTGCCTGCAGTTATCTGTCTAGGAGTACCAAACTGGGAAAGGGTCTTTGTCTATAGATTTTCTTTTGTGCTTTCCAAGTCATCTTCTGGAGTACTAAGTGTAGTAAAAAGCCTCTTTGCTTGGTAGAAGGACTGATCTCTTGGTGGGAGAGATGTGATCTCTCACATTTTTCTAAGAAGAGATGGAAACTGGAGATTTAATCTCTGGTCTAGCAGATGAGTGTCTAGAAAGCCCTGGACTGTAGCAGGTCTCTAGCAGAATACCAGATACTGTTACTGCAAACTCTCAAAAAATGTGTCAGTCTGGCCATGGCTGCTTTGCAGCCTCTCCAAGTCAGGTGGTCAGCTCTGATCCCTGACCACCACAGTGGTATTTCTTCTGGTGCTGACTTCAGTAGTTACAAAACCAGCACCACTCTGAGGCTGTTAATTAAGTGCCAAGATCAGAAAGAGTATTACAGGACTTGCATGGCAAAAGAGATCCACCTCATGAGCTTCCCTCGTGACAAAGGTCTCACAAATTCAACTGACGTTAAAGGAAGGTGTAAGCACAAGCAGAACTGAAACAAAAGTACTCAGCAGGAAAAGACACACTGGGCAGACCAAAAGTTAGCTATAAATGAGGAACAACAGTCACCTGGAATAATGTATCAGAAAAAATTTGAAAAGTCAAAATCAGTAGGCAGCAATGAGTCAATCAGGTGATACCAGTAAAGACCACCTAGGACTGAGAGAATGATGGCCAGTGAGTATCTCTTCAATGGTTTTATCCAAAGACTCTTATTCTTTACTCTTGGCCTACTTTCTGTCACTTTTTTTTCAGTCAAATAGGAAGAAGATAAAATGTATTTTTCTTTATTTATCTGTTGTCCATGATTCCAGTAAACCTCCAAACAGCTTTAAGTTTGGACAGGCCCAGAGCTGAGGAAACCCTTCCAAGGTGTTCTGAACATGCTCTACTCAGACTTGTTCTGAACTCTGGCTTCAGTCTGCCATTACCTGCCTGGTGCAGTGTCTCCCTGCCTATGTTAACATTCAGATTTTATCATAGTACCACCATATAACAATGCCATAAACATTTACGCTAATTTTGAAGTCAGAAAAGGGCACTGGTAATTTGCCACTGCAATAATGTTTGTTAAACATTCATGAAAAATGACAGACAGGGAAACAAGAATAATTGGACCTAATGGAGACAAAAATCCACAGTTATAAATATATATGGCACTTTAGAAAATCGATTTAGTACCTCTACTGGAAAGCAAAAGGGAGAGCACGTGATATCCAGTCATTCACAATCTACTTATCAGGAGTCTTCCTGACTGAATTGGTATCAGTACAAATCAGCAAAGTAATGTAACTGATACCAACAGTGTTCTACTGATACAGTCAGTGTGAGATCAGAATCAGTTTGAAGATACAGATTTGAGTTACCTTGCCTCATGATTCTTGGTAACATATAAAATATTACCAAGGAATTTTTAAATCTACACGTGGCTTAAAGCAAGGTCAGATGTGCAGCATTTTGCACTTCTTGTATCAGGACCTTATAAACCAGAAAAGTTTCTGTAGTGTTTTCCATGAGACAAAGAGTCACACTTCCTAGGTTATCCATTTGTTTTCATTTGGAAAGTCTTGTACTTAGCATTCACTAAGAATCACTTGTGGGTTTTTTTTTTTAAGAGGAAACTATCTGTGCACTTGATTTCCCAAGGAAAAGCTGGATTTCTTGACATGCAACAGAAACTTTGAAAATGTTTAATGTGGGCATTGAGGTTTAGGTATCTAATTAAGGCATAAACCAGAATATAGTTTGAGAAATTACCTAATAAACATCCAGTTGATATCATATGTTGAATTCACTCTGCTCTCTGCTCTCCAGACAGATTTTGCCAGTGGGAGCAGAAAACACTCCACCATTTCTGCAAAATTTCTATCATTAGATGCCTAAATGTAAATGTAATTGTTTTGTTTCACATACTTGGACATTACAACTATTTACTTTTTAACCAGTCTTTCTTAGTCTGGATGTAGCTAAATACTACATCATACATAATTTGATATTTAACCTGTGATCATTGAGTTAATTTATGTAACATACGGCTAAATTAGACAACTATTTCCCAAGCAATGCTTCCCATATGGTACAATGGCCAGGAGGTTGATAATTCAAACATTTTTTTTCATTACATTGAGGCAGTCTGTCTGTCAGAATAGTTCTCCAGCCTTTTGCTGAAATTCCCTGAGGAGTAACAAGAGGATTTATTGGCTGATAATAATGGATATCATGACTGGTATCCCTTGAGCATTTAAAATCTGACACACACAACAAATTTCTTCCACTCAGAAAAAGAAAAGTGTTTTGCCTAAGCACATTCACTCTGTAACTATGAATTTGGGGCATGCCCTTGTCGTTTTTTGAGCGGGAGCAGAGAATGCTGTTGAGCTTGAAGTTCAACAAGAAATTTGTGCATGTGCATATCATTTCTCCCATGGAATTTTCAAAAGATTGCTCTTGCCTTTGGTGATTTACAACAGGATTGTTTGATTCCTTTTTCAAATGTGTCTCAGATGTTTTTTCTGTGTCCTTCTTGCAAGAGAAATACATCTTAAATTAAATATGCCTCACAGGGAGATTTGCATCTCTAATGGTTTGTCTTCCACTTTCAGTGAGAGTAAAAACAAGTGAAAGGAAATTGGGAAGAAAGATAGCTCTTAGGTCTTTTAGCACTGGAAAGCCACTAAATTCCACTAAATAAAAGGAGAAAAAAGATTATTCAAGGAAAATGTATGTGAATCCACTAATCATGCACAACTCATACATTTTAAGGCAAGTCTGAGAAAGAAAATGCTGTTAAGGAGTCAAGCTTTCAAATAAAACAAACTCCAGTGAGTATACTGTTCTTAAGATGTAGCCTTTCAAGGCTTTCAAAATCTTCAGCTAAATATTGTGCCACTTTCTTGAAATTACAGTGTTAACTTGCAAGAACAAGTAGCATCAGGAAAATATGCAAGAAAATAAAATTGTCTAGAAACAATAACTGCAATGACATCAAAATATCTTTTTTTCAATTTTGGGAGGTTTTTTTTTCTTCTGAGAAATTTTCTTCTTTTCACAAAAGTAGAAGCTGACTAGTAATAGCATCGGAGTATTCCATTGTTCTGATTCATCCCACTTTAATATACATACGTGTCATTCCACACTTTGAATTGAATCACTTGCTCTTCACCCAACCATGTACGCATCTCTTTGGATTGTTTATGGTCAATGGATGGGGGCCTACAGTTTGGTAAACAGAAACTTCTCTTTACTGTTTAAAGCAAGAATCTTTCACCAGAAAACTATTCATCATAGTGCTGAAACTGTGCAGCTGTGATGACAGAATCACTTAGGTTGGAAAAAAACCACTGAGATCATCAAGACCCTCTGCTGTAGTGCATTCTATTGGGCTTAGTGGTCTCCAAGTTTTGTCTGAGATCTTCAGGGCGTTTGTATGCTGAACTACCTCAGCCGTGGATCTGCAAACCATTGTCTTATCTTCTGGACTAGGGCACAATTCTGGGAATGGCACAGCATGGTCACAAGCATTACAAAGTACTCATCTCTCAGTAAGAATGTCCGGGCATCTTTGCCATCGGTCTCTTGACATGAACTGAGGTTTAGTGAGTGACATTTCAATACCACACTCATTCATGGCAGTCCTACTAACACATGCTAAGTTGTGCCCCTAGCTGATGTGCAAGCACACACTAAGCCAGTCTACATGGTCAAAAGAGATAAGCATGTCTCAGATGAAAGACAGTAAGCCAAGAACTGAGGACTACTGATTTGCATGATTTCTCTCTGCTTTAGCTTGAAGCATGAGCATGCCTAGTGACCTGAAGTTATTGGCCCATCTTTGCCCTTGATTTTTGATTGCCCTTTAGAGATGCTCACAGACCTGGCCAGCATCTAGCATAGGGTGTGGGAACATACATTCGTGCAGCACATGAATGTACCTGTGAAATTTGTGTGCATGCTGTATCTATTATATCTAGTCTGTATGTTTCATTTGGGCACATACATATATATATATATATGTATATATATATAAAGATAATGCATAGGTACAGATGCCCCCTGTCCAACTTGAAGATGGTGCTCTGTCTCGAACCCTGCCCTCTCTGTCCGTCTTCACAGAGACATTCAAAACAACAGCATTCGAGGAAAATAGTACTTGTATGTCCAGAGTAGACAGGGATCTGTACAGACTGGATCAATTGGCCAAGGCCAATAGTATAAGATGCAGCAAGGCCAAGTACCAGGTCCTGCCTTGGGTCTCAGCAACCCCAGGCAATGCTCCAGACTTGGGGAAGAGTGGATGGGAAGGTGTTCAATGGAGAAGGACCTGGGGGTGCTGGTTGACAGCCAGCTGAACATGAGTCAGGTGTGCCCAGGTGGCCAAGAAGGCCAATGGCACCTGGCCTGGATCAGCAATAGTGTGGCCAGCAGGACCAGGGCAGTGATTGTCCCTGTGTACTCAGCACTGGTGAGGCCACACCTGAAATCCCATGTCCAGTTCTGGGCTCCTCATGACAAGAAGGACACTGAGGGGCTGGAGTGAGTCCAGAGAAGGGAACAGAGCTGGGGAAGGGTCTGGAGCACAAGTCTTATGAGGAGCAGCTGAGGGAGCTGGGGGTGTTTATCCTGGAGAAAAGGAGGATGAAGGGGAATATTCTTGTTCTTTACTACTACCTGAACAGAGGCTGTGGTGAGATGGGGATTAGTGTCTTCTCCCAAAGCACAAGTGATAGGACAAGAGGAAACAGCCTCACTTGTGCCAGGGGAGGTTTAGATTGGCTATTAGGACAAGTGTCTTCATGGAAAGGGTTACCAACCATCAAAACAGGCTGCCCAGGGAAATGGTTGAGTCATCATCCCTGGAGGTATTTAAAAGATAAGTCGCTGTGGCACTTGAAGACATAGTTTCATGGTGGACTTGGCATTGGTTGGACTCAGTGATTTTGGAGGTTTTCTCCCTCCTAAATTGTTCTGTGATTCTATAATCAGGACATGGAACTTAGTGGCAGGCAGCCTTTGAATACTTCCTCCTACCTCAATATACCTCCTATTCATTCCTCTCAGTTTTGATAAGAAACTGTAGAATATAACATTCCAAGCCTGCAAGTATCTACTCAAAATATTTTTTAACTTCCCTAATAAGATAACCATTTCTTTGGTGTTATAATTAGCTGATTTTCCTCCATAGGCCATCTGTGCTGATGGAGGATATTGTTCTTTGCGTTAGCACTTTTGAGCAATATCCAAACAATGTCTTTCCATTAAGACTCTACTGCCTCAAATCCAATTCTTTCCCAGAAAATTGGAGGACTTCAGAGGAGAAACATAGGTCAGTAGGTGATTTAAAATCCATTTGTGCAACTTAAACTGTATGGAAACCTAAAAATCAATAAATTAATGGCATTCAAAGGTCAATTTTTAAATAGAAATTGGTATTAACCTATTCCTATGGTCATTGGCTGTGCATACAAGAAAGAACAGGTACAATAGCACCTGAAAAATAAAAGTGTATTTATCTCTTTATGTAATGCAAATGTAATAACTTACCCAAAATGATTGATTAGCATGATGGAGCCTAGAGTGGGTGTCTAATAGATGATGGATATAGAAAATTTGAAACTGAGAATAATTTTCATGTTCATTTAACTTTTTCTTTAAAGTGTTTAAAATAACTATTAAAAACTAAATCAGGGGGAATTGCCAGGACTTGGTTGAATGATGCTCACTCAGCACAGATTATCTGTCACTGGGCTACAGGTTATTTGTTGAACTAATGATCTAAAACATGAGCTAATCAAAAATAATATAAACCCAAAAGCGATCATAAAAGAACTTGATAGGAGTATGACAGACAAACCACTCTGTGCGAACAAAATAAGCATGACCAGTGTGTACTAGGCATCAAGGGGGATTGGCAGCACAATTTGTCATTGGATTTCTGTTTCTCACAGATATTCATAATTAATGGTAAGCCATTTTCTGCTCCTTGAGTCTCTGGATAGCAAGTAAAAGCTCAGATAAAATCTTCAGATTAAATAGAATTGGCCTTAGCCACTACAAATCAGATTTAAGAGGATGTAATCATCATTGCTGTGTTCCTGTTGCAGTTGGTGATGCCACTGGAGCAGTAAAAGTGCCAGCAGGATATAGCAGGCACACAAACCAATGGAAGGAAGCAATCACTTCTCTAAGCTTGCTGTTGCATGTCCCATAAACCAGCAGTCTGCTGCCACTGGCCCCCTTTCTGCAGGGCCGATCCAAGGAGGCTGGCACAACCGCTCTGAAACGTAGGAGTGGCAGGGTTTTCTTTGGCTTAGGAAAGAGGCAGGCAAGGATAAGGACTGAGGTCTCAGGAGCTGGCAGACAGACACTATTTCCGTAACAGGGTAAAGTCTTCCCACTCCTTCTCAGGCCCGAGGTCAGGCACTGCAGTCTTGGGGATCTTAAGCAACGCAGAGATTAGGCTCGATCCAGGTTGACCTTGACTCTGAAGGTTCCAGACAGAAATCGCTCAAGGCCCACTGCATATATTCATGTCAGAAAAAAAAGTAAACAAATGGCATCTCAGAATAGCTTAGGAGACTGAAAATCACTATTTTCCTTTATCTGAGTCAGTTCTTCGTAAACTAGGTGAGCCCTAACAACTAATAATACTCAGAGGACACTTTAAAATTACTTTGTTGAACAGATCTGTTAATGCATAATTGAGTAGATCAACTATCTTTTCTTGTTGGACCTTTTGTGGCAAAATTGCCTATTTTTTCATGGATAATTTGGGGGTTTCTTTCATAAAATATCTCAAAATGGATCATAAATCCTCCACTTTATCTGGCTGCAGAACAAATAAAAAATGTCCATTTTTCAGAAAACAGCACTGGAAAATCACTTTTAGGGGTGTATGGAGAAAAAAATAAAAATAAATATTTCAATAGCTTCTGAACTTCCTTTTCCCACCTTTTACACTTTAAATTTTCTTTTGAGTTTTTTTCAATCATGCTTATGTCATCACTTGGACAAGAATCTCAATAAAATTGTACCTTATAATTTGGTTTTCAAAGGCAATACTTCTCAAAAAATTCTTTGTCAGATGAGGTTTTTAATTGGCAGAGAGGATGGATATCAACAGATTTCTAAAAACATTTGATCTAATGCTATTTGCTTAAAATAATAGCATTGCATGGAATAAAACACAACCTTTTGTAAATGGATAATTAAACTGACTGAATTATACATATGAAATTACAGGATTAATGGAAAAAAAATCACATCCCAAAAGGATTGTCAACAGTCAAATCACCCAAAGACCTGCTTTTAGCTTGGTGCTTTTTAATATTCTCACCTATGACATGGAAGAAAGGATGAATCATTGCTGGTACTGTTTTCAGATGGCACAAACATTAACAGATTGGGAGATAATTAAAAGCAGAAGTCAATTCTACAGGGTGATTTGTATCTCTTGTTATTTTGGGTCCACATAGAGGGAAATCTTCCATAAAAATGAGTTGAGGGCCTATGGAAACATCTATTGTGCTTCAAAACTAGGTATCAAAGCCATAGAAAAGCTTTGACGACTTGAGTAAGTCTGTCAGGAAAGTAAGACTGTACCGTGTGCAATAAATATGATGTGGAATGTACACAGAGCAATAAAGGGAAAACACAATATTGAATAATTGCCTGTGAGTGCACACAGTCTGTTTTAATCCACTGAATGAGACAGACATCCTGTGAAGAACTAGCTTGTTCCTTTACCATGACTTCATGGTTTAAACCTATCATATATGGTAAATTATGAAAGAATTAATGCCTGCATATCCTCCTGAATAATACCTTAGCTCTCTCTGACTAACAAAGCTTAAAATATTGATTAATCACAACTATTTGTACCACTGTGATGGGCTAGTCAGTATGTCTCAGCAGACTGCTTTACCAAACTGTGGTTATAGATCCAAATCTGATACCTGAAGTTCATTATTCTTTACTCTTCTGCATAAAACATTTTGATCTTTTACTCACAAGAAGGAAACCACTACATTTTACATAGATAAGTGGCCTCGGCGTGCTAAGCAAATCACACTTCATTTCATCCACTGAAAATTACTGGCTGAATTAGTAGGTGGATATTTGCAACAATGGTATTGATTCAAGCAAAGTATGTCTGGTTTCCAACTGATTCATTAGCCAACAGCTGTGATGAAAATATAAACTCTATAAATTAAAATATTATCTGATAGAATAGCATGCCTGCATATTGGCAGATTTCTTTCTGCACCCAGACTCCTGCTTCCTCAGTAAGGAGAAGTTGTTTTTACTGAAGCAATAAAACATATCATAACCAATTTCTGAATTATATGAATCATATGGAAGCAAAAGCTATGCTGAGGTATCAAGAAGAGAGAAGGAAAAAAAATTACCTAAGCCCCTCTAACAGGAGCAAAATACAGGTGCTATTGTAGAAAGATTTGATTCACCTTTATTTTTTTAGATGAATCTTGCATTTTAAGCTTTGTTCACAGACTACTATTGTCAGAAAGAAGAGGAATAACCTGATCAAGCAGAAGAAGTGACCCTTATTGAATTCAAATAAGTTTCAGGAGCAGGTTATAAAGAAACAAATAGAAATATGCCAAGAAGTTAAGTTGAGAGACTTAGATTATCTCTTTGTGTTGTCTTGTGTGTCCAAAGTATACAAGAGACATGATTGATCTGGAAAGATATTTGAACTGTATCATTCATAGCATGATCGGGGCTGCTAATTTTTTATCTGTCTCTGCCCCACTCTTAGCAAAACATCTAAGAGTAAAATTTGCTTGCATTTGTTCAACACCAAAGATGCTTTTATGCTAGGCAGCACAGAAGGAAAGTAAATAGATGAAACTCCAGAGAGCATGAGGCATGGGTTTATAGAAAGCCACATAGAATTCATCAGTTTGCTTTGAAACCTCACATTGTTAAAAAAAAATGAGGCAACATGTACCTCTATTACTAATTCACACTTAAAAACTACCATGCTGTTCCAAAATGGTTCCTTGTGATGCATGGCTTGATACTGCAAATGGGTGTCATTAAAAAAAAAAAGAAAAAAGTGCTTGGCTTCTTCCAGCTCCCAGAAGGACGGGGGTAAGAACAATATTTTCCTTGTGACTTTCAAGTGCAAGAAGAACCCCTAAGCAACTCAGCTGGAATGAAAAAAAATAAACCAAACAAACAAAACCCAAACCAACAAAAAACCCAAACCAACAAACCAACCAACCAAACCCAAACCCACAGAAAACTTATGTGCATGAGTGTGGTCTGTGCCATTGTGGCACAAATGTCTCTGCCTAAGGGGGAAGAATGGGAAATCTCCAAGAGATGTGCAGGCAGTATCCCTGGAAAGCTCTCAGGCTATTGGTAAAAGCTCAGTTAGAAAGCTTGTGCTCATAATGGGTTTGAAATTTGATGTTACATAAATGTTTACTGCTCGTTGTCAGCTTTGCTAAATGCTGTTGATGAAGGAAGGCTGAGAAAACTGCCCCTGGCAGGTGCTGCCTGGGGAAAGCAAAGGTGTGTGGTGGAAGCAGAAAAGGAATTGAAAAGGCAAATACAAGATCACCATTGGGGAGTTTGACTAAGAGACATCCCAGAGCTCCATAAATGCCATTAAAAATTTAACTCAAAGTGTCTAAACCATTTAAAAATGGTCCACAGTCACTCAAGAACTAGAATGAGGGATTTTTGTGGTTTTGGAGTGTTGTTACAATCATATCCTGGAAGCAAGCTTAAGCCAACCAACCTAGTAAGCAAGGGCTTAGAAAATCTGTATAGAATGAAACCACTCACAGATGAAAACACGAGTACACATTGAGGCAAGGAAGTGCTTCAGTGTCATTGCCATGCAGGTCTGTTCAGCTCCTTAGACAAGCATTGCTGTGTGTATGTTTTCTTCCTCTCCACTGAATGCATCACAATTGGGTTAAAGCATCATGTTTTGACAAACAAGCGCAGCAGAACAGGAAATTATTGCCCTCTGTACAACATTAAATTACTGACATCAGATGCTGTAAATACCATAGTGCCACAATAAAGCTGCCAGCACCAGGTGGTGGGGATGCTCTTAATTCTTACAAAACTAGAGAGAAAGAGGTCGGCTCTTTAACAGTAAGAGAAATGTGAGAGGTGCATCATAAGACAAGTATATCTACAAAATTTCAGGAGGCAAAGAACAGAAAATTCTTTTCAGATTTTCTATTCTTTGTCTTCTTTGCCCCTTTTTTTTGGCACATTCATCTATGGCGTTGGGCAGTAAAGTAAATGAACATTCATCATGCCTATCAAAGTTAAAACACTGTATAATAAAACAACCTATAAAACTCTCCTTATCCCTTTATATTGATCACTGTATTTTTTTCTCTCATTGATGAACATGTTAATAATCTTATCGATTTTCATCATCAAAGTATAAGCATATATAATTTTATTTTTTGCATACATATATGCAGGGCTATTTTGAAATATGCTCTCTGATTAAATATTACCTAGAGTTTAAGATTATATTTATCCTGATTTTTTTTCCTTTGAAAATGTCCTGATCTGATTTGAATAAGGGTTTGTTTGTGTGTGTCCTCACCCTCACCTCTCCAAAAAGCCCCATGACCACCTACCAAAAAAAAAAACCAAACCACAACAAAAAACCAACTAACAGAACAACCAAAAAAACCCCCACCCCACCACAAAAAACCAACCAAACAAAAACCCACCACAAAAAACCAAACACACAAAAACCCCAAACAAAAATATTCAATAAAAGCCCCTCTCCCCCTCCCAAAAAAAACCCCAAACAAACAAACAACCAAAAAACCCAAGAAACAAAAAACCAACAGAAAAATTCTAGAGAAAAACAACATCTGATGTGAAATATTGTAACTTTTCTTGAAATGAACCATTACTTAATAAACTAAATTCTCTGCAGAGTAATGGCAAGTCAAAAAATGCATGAATGCTCCATTGCTTGTATTGGATTTTGCTGTGACGTGAAATATGGGACGTGAAATATCCTTCCACTTCCCCCTGCCACTGCCCATTAGGAAGTATGGTTAAAATGCTGTTGCTGACACTCTTGAATTTGAAATATTCAGACATTTAAGAAAGCAGAGAGCTGTTTCCCCAGTCTCTGGAAATGCTTCTCTGTATCAGATGATATATTGCTATCACTATAGACTGCAAATTTACTTGTAAATTGTAATTTGATATTTCACTTTAATGGAAAAAAGGAAACCCCAGTCCAGGATCAGGCAAACCCCTTGCGGCATATTCAACCAAGAAGGATTTTTCTTAAAATGGAAAAGACATTTGACTGCAAATTCCCAAAAGACATTAAAGTATTCATGACCAGATCTATCACAGTATTTCCCATAGAGAGACTTCTACACATGAAGAATATGCATAATGCAAATATATTTTGCCTTATTGCCTGGGCCTTCCCATTTACTAAATTTAGAAGACAAGACTTATGCCCTTTTGTGCAACAGAAATAACTATTGCCATTTCTGGTGTGAGTGCTGTGGTATTTTCTGACCATAAACTCTTCTGAACTCCTTGGATTTCTCTGCTTGATGCTTAGTTTAATCAAGTTGATCACTTGGATTGTGGAAGAGCAAACAGTAGAGACAGAACCTAGCTGAAAAATATCCATCAGTTGGTTTCAAATGTGAATGCTAAAGGATGGTCAAGCCTAAAAGTTGAAATCAGCCACATTTTCTAGAAGTATATTTCTAAAACCATTTCAGGGGTTTTTTTAGTACTATGATATTTCCCTTGCTGAGCAGCAACTTTGAGGAAGAAATACAGAATGACTGTTTCACTTTCTGAGGAGCATCCACACTCAGAATTGTAAATAGTCATCATCCACCAAGATAAACCAAAGCAAGCTGCCACATTATTTGCAAGATAAGAAGCAAAATATGCAATTTTAGGCACTATACAGTTCTATTAACCTGAGCTTCTGTTTCTTTGTATGTGATGCCACAGGCACTAAGTTTAGCAATAGCATTTCTGTGCCTGTATAAGGAAAAGAAGTTTATTTTTTTTTTCCAAGCCTTGAAGCTTATAGTTGGAAAAAAGGACAGTGATTTAATGACAGACTAAATTCTGCTCAGAGGTTAAGAAGCTCAGTACAAGTCTCTTTACTTTTAAATAAGCTTCTCGGCCTGCCTAAAACTTTGAAGACCTGAGGATCACTGCATGTGCACAGGTCCCAGCAGCTGTTTGGTGGCATGTGAGACAGCCAGCATGACATCTATACATTTTCTAGTAGGTCAGAGCTCAGAAACCGTGACTGTGGTTTTAAGCATAGAACATGCTTTTCTTAAAACCAACAGATCAAGCCATGTCCTCCCCTTCTGCCAGCACAGAGTCCCAGTGCCTGCACAGCCCCAGGACCGGGTAGCACAACTGTGGGTGTGTTGCCTGTTTGCAGCTTGCAGGATTCATTCTTCCATAGCCTTCAGAAAGGGTCTGGTGTCTGTGGTTACAGACAATTGGTTACACCAATTACAATACACAGGATACATTTTGACAAATTCATGACAAGTATAAAAAACCTTTGCACAATGCATCCTCTTCTTTTGTCAATGGTTTTTCAGAGTCAAGATGTACAGTAATCGGGAAAAAAATAGCATTTTGAATACATCATTCATACCAAATGCTTAGATTCTGAAATCCATCCTGGTTACCACATGGATGCTTCTGCAGAAGCTGAGCTAAGGAGGCAACAATCACTGAAGGCTCTGTCACAACTACATGAACACTAAGTTTGTGCTTCCCCAGCAACTTAAGATGATGTAACCTGAGAGTATCCCAGTACTCTGTTCCATCCTTGTCTGAGCTGATGCTGAAGTTCACGTGGTGAGATGTTCAGGGATCTCTTCTGGCTTCAGACCAATCACTGCTTCATTCTGCTGGGTTAGGTCTCAGCTGAGTGTTCGCCTGCTCCCAGCCCATGCAGGGCAAGAGAAAAGGAAGGCAGCTCCCAGTGGCAATTGGTCTGATTTACACTGCTGTGGCCATCACTTACAGAAGGGAGGAGACCTTTTCCCAGTTCACCTTTTCAGTTGGTTCAAGTGAGCTTACACTAAGCAACAGCAACCAAAAGGGAAATGCAGAAAACAGGAACTGAAGCAGAGTGCTCCACACCATATCCTTAGTCCTTCTTGTCTCAAAAAAATACCATAATTTTACACCAGCAGCTTAGACAAGACACCTGAAGACAATCCAAATCAATATGCATAGCTTCCCAGGAGTTTAAATTACTAACACTTTGGTGTTGCAGTAAGGCAGGTTTTTCCTATCACTGGGCAGAAATCACCATGTTTTCATCCCATTTTGGGAATAAGTAAAGAGAAATCCCAGCCCTACTGTAGCCCTTGGGTTTATAGTTGATGAAGTTGGGACTGCAACAGGAAACTTTGCTCCATCAGGCTGCTGAAGGAAATGGTGGAATAGGCCCAGATCTGAAGTCCTCCTGGGATTCCTTTTTCATGCAGTACACAGGACTTCAGGTTTTCTTGCAGCATAAAAAACCAACTGAGATTATGTTTAAGGGCTGCTCTGTTTATTCCTCGTCTTCTCACACCAAAAACAATAAACATCAAAGTGGTAGTTTTTCAGAGAATTAAATTAATGAAAAGAAAATAAGTATATGATCTCTTGAAGGACCATAAATAACATTAGCTTCTAAAGCATTTTAAAGAAATTTGTGTACTGACTGTTTTTAAATCAACATAAATAAATCAGCAATCCAGAAAAATGAATTACTTATGACATTCATTTTCCATTGTGTATTTAAGCCCTTAAGAACATACATTTTTTGTGTTCAGGCCTTGCTCTGGTTCTTCGCAACTCTTTTTATAATTTCTTTAGACCATGTTTCTGCAGACATGGAACTATTCTGCAAAAATGATAAATTGTCCTGTTAGAGATTTTCCAAAACTCTATTCTTCATGTCTTTCTATAGCACTGCAGTGCATGCTTCTTGGAAGCATTAATAGCTGCATTTCATTTTACTGTATAAATATTTAAAGTTTGTAATTTCTCTGTTGCTGACACAGCCAGTGCCAATGCAATGCCATGTTTCATTATCAGTTCCTAGTATACACATAATCTTGTCAGACTTTGCTTCCAATAAATATAGCGTGATATATTTTGAATATTTGAATAGTTGAGTGCATTCATATTGCTTTCAGCCATGACCTGCTTGCAAATTCCCAGCTAAGAAGTACAGCCACATGGAACAATAACCTGCGAGGATTGTGCTGATATATTTTCATTAGTCAGTGACACTTAGCTGCAAAAAAAAAAACAACCAAAAAACTGCATCCATGAGAAATAAGTCAACTTGGCTCCTGGATCCCAACACTGGGATGAGCCACATTCAGGACTCATATGGGTATTTCTTCTAAGTTGTAGGTGCACAGTTCGAATTTAATCTGCCCGTATCCAGTCCTTCTTCAGTGATTTGACAATCTCTTTCTCCACAAGAGTTTTCTTGTGCGTGAATATCCAGGAGGAGTGATCACTCTCTCTGCTATTCTGGGAAATCAGTCTCAGTTAATGGCCTCAGGTTTTGAACAGGCTGTGAATTTTCTATTATCCTGCACCTTTCTGAAAGCTGCAAGGTGTTTTATCAAAAGTGAAGATAATTTGGAGGAAGTTTCTCCTTTCATGTCAGATAACAGAAAATGTAGTTTTAGTTAATAGGAGCACTTTGTGAGACTTCTGCTGCTGCATAAGTATATCCAGAACTCCTGAATTCCTGTGGAGTAACACAATATTATGTGGGATGTACCCAAGCTCTAACACAGATTTTGTCCACATGCATAATTTTTTAATATTTTTTTCTGAAATTTGTGGGCATGTAGCAGCCCAAGCAGAGTTACCCTCTAATAACTCTGACTGGGCATCGTGGATTCCTTCATGCACATCTGGAGTTCAGTCTGACAGTTTCAGAAGACTGGATTTACTGCTTGGGCAGGATCCAGTGGTGACTGCCTATTGCCCTGTAGCACATACAATTCACAGAATCATAGAACAGTTTGGGTTGGAAGAGATTCTACGACCATCTTGTTCCAAACCCCCAACCGTGGGCAGGAAACTTTTACTCAACCAGGTTAGTCAGAGCCCCATCCAGCCTGGTCTTGAACACTCCCAGGGATGGGGATCCCACAAGCTTTCTGGGACTCCCCATTACACTGACATAAATCATTTACAGGGGTTCCAGCAATTCAAGAAGATATCCATCCCCTTCTGTGTCTGAGCTACACTGTCCACTCATGCAAGCACAGACAATATGATTCACTGGAAATATTAGAAGCCTGTAAAAATGTGTATTTGTAGATCTGGTCCCTAGACACTGGATAAAACATCTTGGTACCTAAACTGTCCCTCCAGTGTGGTCCTCCCAAATTTCTGTTTACCTGCTGTGTGTTTTGGTCTCCAACATTACTGATTAGCTTGAGTTTATTCTTTTTTGACTTATTAAATAGTGCTGGACTATGGACCAAGCAAGGGTTAATTGCCCTAGAAAACATCTAAAAATATATTTGGCTGCCAAACTGAAAATTTAGAAAAGTCCAGACTTACAGAATTAGATCCTACTCAGCCACCCCTTGGGCTCAGGTAGGGACATTTCCCTCCAGCATAAGTGTTTCCCATTTGCCATACAGGAAACAAGCCACATCCCAGGAGATGGGCTATAAATGAGGCTTTCCTTAGTGATCGCTGTATTTGAGCATCTGCAGCACTGGGCCTTTCTGGCAACACAGGCCAGTCAGGTGTTCCCGTGGTTCATGGTGAGACACCAAGTAACACTGGGATGTGGGATACCCAGGCCCATGTTCCACTAAGTTGACTGGAGTTAAGACTGAATGCAGTATATTACATAGAGGAGACAAAAAAATCCATTTTCTTGGGTGAAATCTCTAACTACCAGTATCCTCTTTGCTGCTGGGTTTTGTGCAAGAAATGAACTATCTAGAGCTGGCACCAGGTCTTTGGGGGGAATCCATGGCTCTATCAGAGAAGGAAATAAACAGAGACCCCCAGCACTAAAGAAGTCCTTCTAAAGGCAGAAATTTCTAAGCCTAATATTTATATATAAAATTCTTAAGTACTTCAATCTCCTTTAGCACTGAAGTAGGAACAGGTCCAAAAATGTTAGGTCTGCAGTCAAATTTACAGCGCTGGGAAATATGATATAAAACTACCCTGGCAGTTCTATAATACAGCCCAATTTTTTTTTTTTTAAACTTTATGTTGCAAAAACACATGAAGACCTGAAAAAACTATAGACTGTCTTACGAAGAACAAACTAAAAAGGGGAAGACACGCGGTTTCTACCACACAGCTCATCAGTCAACACACACAGATGCATAAAAAACAACATTTGCCCCACAGAGCTCTCTTCCACTGCTTGACTATGATTTGGTTCTTGCAGCTTACCATTCAGCTCAGTTCCTTTCTCCTCTGAAACCAACTGGTCTCTTAAAATGATATTTAAATGGGTTTTCTGATCTTTTCTGGGCAGGCTGGTGAATAACCGCATAGAAAGTGACAATCTGTTCTGTCAGGGATCATTGTGAACTCTGTTTAGATACACTAAAATTAAAGGAGAAACCCCTCAAAATAGTATTAAGACGTCTTTAAAGTAAATTTCAGGTTTATCATTATTTTTCTTTAAAGCCTAAATTAGTCAGTAGTTGTCTTCTAAAATGCTCCACTCTTTTAAAGGTTCAGTTGTCTATTTATCCTTTTTTTTTCAGAAAACATGTGTGCATGTACCTCCTATCCAAAGAATGATAAACCTTTCTGTCCCAAGGAGCAGACTGAGGGCATGACGTCTTGCTGGATGAATGCATATGGAGCCAATGATGGATTAGGCATGATGTGTAGATGAAGGGAAACATGGTAGAGAAGGTGATGAAGAATAAAAGATGTGAAATATCAAAAAGGCAGTTCAACAAAGGCTAGTGTGCAATATAGTGGTGGAAAAATGGAGGGCTTAATTTCAGCCTAGACTACCTTTTTTGTTTTCACTTGTTGGACGTTTCAACTGGTTTAAATATTTATTGGTTATAGCATTTGATTTTCTTTTTCTTCCCAATAAAATGACACAAAGAAGAACTGACCTTTAACCTTCTCTCTTTTTTTTTTTTTTTTTTTTTTTTNCCTTTCTCTTTTTTTTTTTTTTTTTTTTTTTTGGCTGTTTGCCTTGAATTCATGTGGAGGATCTTTAGGATCTCTACATCATCTTGTCTCTTGTAAACATATGCAGTAGCACCATTTTAGTGGTGTTTATGAACGAATAGGGCTTATTTAATGGGAAAAAAAAATTCCGTAGCCATGCAAGCTTTCCAGGTACAGTCTGAAAAGGGTAAAGGATTGGCTCCTTTTAGCAGACCATTGGTTGTGGGTATTATGATATGCTAGTCAGCCCTGGGGATCACAGCTGCTCATCTTAACATATCTAATGAAGTGCAGATGGGAAAATTGACATGGAAGCCTTAATCAAAGCAGAGAAAAAACCACAAAATTTCCAGTATTAATTTGCTGGTCACACTGATACAGAGCTACTATACAGTCTGGGAATGAGCTTTTCCAGAACAGACTTTAAAGTTGCTGGAGCTGATCCAGAGCCTTTTGCAGTGAATGGTAGTTTCTGAATTACATGAGATTGCCTTCACTGACTTTAAATGGTCTTTGGATCAGGTCTATAATGAATTATTGCTTAATATAGCCCACAATCATGATAAAAAATGCTAGATAGAAACCCCAAGGAAGAAAAGAATATATATTGCAAACTTCTGTCTGTTGATTTCCCTTTACAAAATTCTCTATTTAACAATTAGCGTTGATCCAGATTGCAACCAATCGCAGTCTGATCAACCCTGTCATTCATAAACCCAGGTCTTCTCATGACACTCTTCAAAACCTGGGTTCCATTTTTTATGGCACAGTGATAATGATGTGGTGCAATCCAGACTGTCTGCTGGAACTGATCATCTTACAAGGCCACTCCTAGTCCTATATGACACCAGTAATCACCTGTGTTTAGCACACTGCAGTGAGTGTCTAAAGCTGTGAATTAAACAGAAGCTATGTTCAAAGTCTAAAGGATCTCATTAAGCAATAGATTACATCTGGCCTAATTAATAGCATCTCATGTGTGAGGATGAGCTTCTCATTTTTACATTCCCTTCAAGTTAATAGGAATAATGTAATTATCCACGTGATATCTAAATCTATCTGAAAACATATGAATAAGGGACTCTTCTGTGATTTTAATTCCCCTTGCGGAATAGTTAGTAAACAATAAAAGACAGAGTCAATATATTTAACAATAACAGAGTTAATAAACAACAACCTTTTCTGGAACTTTTAAGTTTCTATATTTGACATTTTACCACTCAAGAAATTCCCCCCTAATGCTGAATTACATAGCAAGTACACAACTAGTTAAGTCCTAGAAACACTGGGCTGGTCCCTGGCATAGCCCGACATTGTATCCACACACACAAAGCTGGCATGCCTGAGGGAACCTCCCTGTGAGAGGAAAAGTCCTCACTGCTCTGAGAAGGCACTAATGGCAGGCAGGCATTAAATTACTGACAGTAGAGTTGTTTTCTCTTTTTGCTTCCTCCACTTCTCCCACCCAGGAGGGATGTTTAGCCAGCAGTGGGTCTGAGCAGCGAGCAAGCCAGTGCTGCTCAGGGTGGTCTCCAGCCACTGAGGGAAAGGACTTCCACCACCTCAGCCTTTAAAAAAGGAAAGCTCTAAGGATGAAGATACAAATATTCATCCTCCCTGAGGGTAACAGGTACTTTCTGGTTGACCTGAGGTGAGTCTAAACCTAGGCCTGAGGGAAACAAACATAGAAAACTCTGTTGTTTGGTCTTTTCTGCAAAGCAGGAAAGGCGGATTTCCTCCCAGCCTGGCAGCTGCTGTGAACATGCACAGTGTCACCTGGCCCTCTTGTCTGGTGTCTGTAAGAACAGACACCGAGTGCAGCAGCTGTGAATTCAACGAGGCTGAAATGTTAAATGTTGCTGCTCTGAATATCACATTACTTCAGTTCTCCTTTGGGAATGCATATCTAAAAGTGAGGAAATTTCACTTCCCATGTGGAAGGCAAGAGGTCATTTTCACCTCCCCTTCACAGAGTGAATAGGTGGAGAAAGCTCAAGTAATGGATCTTTACAGTGACCCTTTTAGCTCATGAGAGCATTTTGCAGTGAGGTGTATGCAGATTTTTTGCTTAAATTCAGATAGTGCCTAAGAACAAGCATTAAAATGGCCTTCTTTCTTTATAAGTGTTCTGCATTAGTTGAGTCAATTTGCAAATGGAAGTATCTTGGTTTGTCCCCACTGCCACTTCTGTTTAGCTGTGGATCTGAATATCAAGCAGAGTTATTTTTTTCCTTGTGGACCATCAGCAGTAATACTTATCCTCCATTTACAAGTTTGTTAAGGGAACTATTGATGGCTATGAGTCAGCACAGTAGTCAGTTCTTTCCCAATTATCTGATTTTTTCCATGGGTTTTATAGAAGAAGGGGAGGGGGGCAAGCAAAAGGTTAGTGGCAAACTGAAATAATAAGACACAGGCACTAAGCAGCAGGTGCAGCAAGGGAGAAGGAGTTTTGCAACCCTGAATACCAAACAGAACTCGAAAAAGCACCAAGAAAGGTGATATCAAAGGTTACCAAGCTGGCATGCATTCCACTGTCCCCAAGGCAGGGCTGCCTCTGTGTGGCAGGGATGAGTTTATCATCTGGTGTCCAAATGTTTGGCAGGGAGCAGATAGTGCCCTAACTCTCAGTGGGAAGACAATGGTGTGTGCAGGTGTTGATCTCACCTGAAGAGATGGTCTGTTATCTACCCTGCTTGCTGAGAACACAGTTTCTTGTGTGCATCTAAGTATATTGAATATCTATTTACTTGATTATAATAACTTTTAAACTTGGGACAGTCTCCAAATTTAACATAAGGACAACCATGTAAAAAAAGATGTGTTTTTACGAATTTCCTGAAAATCAGTGGCTGGCTTAAAGAGAGAGAAGCCCTAAATGGCCCCGTGGATGAAAAGGCTTCAGTACGCACTGCCCGCTGCCCAGGTAGCAGAGGAGCCAAGCTAGACAGGTGTGCTTGGAGGGCTCCAGTGCCCCCAAACATGCAAAGACTCTCAAACCCTATTCAATGTCAGAGCATTTGACTGCAAATGCAAAGCTAAGGAACCCAGACCATACTACTGCTGCTGCTTGTGGAAGTAGCTACTAAGTTCTGTGGTTGTGAAGGAAATCTTGAAAAGCCTGGAGCAAAAGACTGGAGAGGTGTGACTTTTCCCATTCATCTCCATCAACTATTAATCATGAAATCTAAAAGTGACAATTTAATTAGCAATGTTAATGATTTCACTGAGAGCAGTTTTAATCAAAACATAAAATGATTTGCTTGTCTGAAAATCTTCAGCTGTTTTATCCTTCTGCAAATGTTATTTTTGCCAAAACCCCTTTAACTGCTCAAAAATTCTAGTACCTTCACATTCCATAACCCACGGCCTACTTGAATCTGAAGAGAAAGAATAAAATATATCAAATTTTAAATCATTAGGAAGAGCCTAGAGTGACTGTGGTGGTTGCTGAATTCAATTGCTTTTTGGTCTTCCATACCAGAGCAGAGTAGAACATGGTCCCCTCCGTGGGCTACAGAAAACTTTGGCTTCAAGGTGCTTCTCAAGGCTGTCAGTTCAGTTATTTTTAGCCATCTTGCATGCAAAGGGCCTAAAATTTCATTTTAATGGATTTATAGTCTGTCAATAATTTGCCTTTTTTTTTTAAACGCAAGAGACTGCTCTTTCATGCACACATGAAAGCACACGTGTTCTCCCACACATGCCTGGTTAATTTTGATATATTGTTCTCACAATGAAGAATTGTTTACTGGGAAAGAATTTTTGAAAAATAAAAATTGCAATAGTATGCCCAGGATCCTGCATTGCCAGCTTTGGCTAAAACGGGAATCCATCAAAGTGACAGATGCATCATTATTTTCCTTAAACACTATCAAGTATGATAATCACATCAGTCTTCCCTTTATCATCACTCAGAAACAAAGATTTACTGTAAATCCAACCTTCTCCCATAGAAATTCAGTTATTTTCCCCTGTCAAATCGAGTATGGGAGCATTAAAACTGTTAGCATTTTCCTTTCTGCAACTCAGTGCATGTGACTTTACTTGTGATAGGACCCAGTATGTCAGACAGAAATACCTTTCATCTTACTGAGAATAAAAACAGTGAAGTTCAAATGTGAAACAATGGTTTCTTCAGCATAATTCTGTGATGATGTTAATTTTGGCCTGAATTAAATGCCATTTGTCACCATTAAGCAGAAAATGAAAAACACACAAGCTAATTAGAGAGTTCTCTATAAAAATATTGCTATTGAACAAGTAAAGTTAAAATGCTTTATTGTCATAATATATCTGTTTAAGGAGAAATCAATGCTTATAACTTGAAGAACATTATGATTTTATTTTGAGTTTTTGGGAAATCATCCAAAAAGTCTTGTTTTGGAATATTTCTTCAATACGTTCTTGTTAATGCAGAAACATTTGAGTGTCCTGGAGTTACAGGATGTCAAGGGGTAATAGGGTGATATGCTCCCTTCTAATCAATAAATGGCAGCATTTTCTATTAAAAACAGAATTTTAAAAAGTTAATTCAACACACATTCCTGTGAATGAATGATTTTCACTCTGGTTTGAGCCTTTCCCTCACATTAAGGCAAATTCAGATGATAAACTGCCCCATCATTTTCAGTTTTTATATATCTCAACATCCTCAGGTCACAAAGTACTGGGAATTTCAGAAGCAAGCCAGTCAGGATTTCTACTGCAGAAAAGCAGCTTGGATCATTCAGTCTATTCTGAACAAAATCTCCAGCCTCAATTTAAAACTGCTTCTGTTCGTTTGCCATTTAATACTCTTGGCAGAGCTCCACTGAAGCCAATATCCTCCACATCCTAAAGTCAGACCCCTTGTATAGTTGATGTAACATCTCTGAACAAACTGACAGATGCATGGATCTCCTTCCTTGTCAGAGAATAAGTGATAACTACTAGTCTGTATAATTATCAATACAAAGTTATTTTTTCTCTTTATACAACCTCAGTCACTAACCCTGCTTCTTGCATACATGGATGACTCAGGAGAGCTCCACCAGAGCATTGTCAGAGCCATGCTGATTCATGCCAGTTGCTAACCCCAGTTTTCTCCTTCCTCTTTCTCCTCCTGTCCTTCACAGGATGACAGACACTGCTCATTGCATCTGTTTTTATGCATTAAATCCAACAAAGCTCAGCCCCTCTTCAAGAAATTTTTCTACCTGTAATCCACAGTTCCTGTCCCTTGTCAGGTCTGTAGTAGCCAGCCAGAGGAAGCAGTAATTGTCAAAGACATTTGCCGTTCAGTTGCTAACACAACCCACATTTTATTCAGATTTTTGATTTTATGTCTATTGCAAGTGTGAAAACCCTTCTTCCCAAAGGCTGGATGCAGCCTGTGTCTTCATTACAAATGACCTGCACCATGTTCCTTTTGGTTTGTGTGCCCTCCTCCAGTCCACTCCTCCTTATTACTGTCTTCTGAACATTTGCAATTTCTTACTGTTTTCCCTATACCAGGGGTTGCTGAGAACTGAGAAAATAAATAATGTAAAATCTTCACAGTGTGTATCTCATGTCATATAATCTTTTTTTGGACACATTCAAAAAGAGCTGAATGGCCTTTTGTTCTTACCCAGCATGTCCATTCCCACTTCACTGAAGTATGTGTTAGTCTGTAGCCCACACGAGGTCTTTTTGGTCTGTAACAAGGGAAGAGTTCCTTATTCCCCGTTCCAGAGGTGTTACTAGACATGTATCTATGTGTCATGTAATAAGGAACTCTTTTTTGGGAAAAAAATAACAAGCTGGTGTCAGGAGATGATTTTCCAGCTGATCTGTGTACCTTGCATGTGTTGGGAAAATGAATACATGAATGATGTTTTAATGATCAATTTGTTTTGCATAGAAAGTGAACGAATGGGGTACCTATGAAGTACCTGTAAGGTGGCAGTGATGACAGGTTAAACTGGGTGTGCCAAGTTGTTTGACTAGAAACATCACTAGGTGCCAGGCAATACCTGGAGTAACAGGAGAAACTTTTGCTGTTGGAAGAGCCAGGTGACAAACATCCTTCCAAAAGGAGCTGGGCAAAACCTGCAGACAGCCTTAGCCTGTCAGAGATATTACAGGAAAGGAGACATGGCCTGATAGAAGCTTGTACTTCTATTAGGGGCTGTGACACCTTGTGTAAAGTTACAGAAGGAAACAGAACAGAAACCTCGTTACCACTCTCGATACTGCAGTTGCTGGTGTGTCTGTGTACCAGTTTATACCAGCAGAGAATCTGCATGGAGCTCTTTGAGGGATCGTTTTTTAAACCCTTCCCTAGAAAGGGGGTTCCCACTGTTGCTGCATTTGGAGAGGCACTGCTAAAAGTTCAATGACCTTTGCAAGTGCAAAGGACACTCCACTGATGCCCATGACACAGCTAAACTCATTGCCCACATACAAAGAATCCATTTGTTCCTGTGATGTTTTCAGGATTTTTCAGATAATCCAGAAATATGCATATTCAACCAGGTCTTTATTGCAAAGACTCAGTCTGGAGTGAAAGGGAGCTCCCCACAAGGGGCCATATGTGCCAATATGGATAATGTGAACTATTCATATTACAGGTTCCATCTTTATTTGAGCCTTAACAGGTGCTGATGGATCCTTTCTTGCCACAGAGAGCTCAGGCATGAGTTGTGCAAGTAAGAAGGTAGAATCACTTTCAAAAATCTCCTCTAGAGACTTCACCTTCTCAGAGCATCTGCTGCACTCACTGCTAAGTCAGTCCATGGCCTGAAGATCGTCTCTGGCTGCCTAACACAACCAGGACCACAATGTGAAATTATAACGATGGCAAAAATATTTTGTTTTAAAAATCCAAGCGTCCCCTGAAGTCCAGGAGGTCAAGAATCCTGGGCTAATAGGAGCAATTATAGGACAAGTTCATAACATCGTACTGTCACTTGCATTAGTATTCAAGGTGAATGATACGGATTGACAGATGCAATCAGTGACCTTGGGAGAGCACCTTGTTTAGTGCAGAGAAAGCTCTGGCTGGGCTTTGTCTCTGATACCAGCCCCCAGCTCCCAAAGGAGCATAACCCCAACACTGTGTGCCTTGGGCTAGAACACTTCCAGTGACCACCAGCTGCTGTCAAAGATGTTTGCCCTCCTGCAGGGAAAAAACAGGATCAGACTCAGAAGAAAATAGATAAACAAACCTATGTAGCTGGGTGAATAATCCCCCTATTCTATTTGTTGCTGATATCCAGCATACACCAATAAACCTGTGGGATTTCTTGGGAGAATCTACTGAGCACTGGATGCGGATGCTGTACGTGAGATGTTTATTTTTTTTCACTAAACAGAAGGTTGAAAAAAGAGTTGATAATTATTTTTGGCTATGTGATCAAGATACAGAATCAAAACATAGAGTAATTTTTTCCCCCTTCCTAACAGGGCTGGGAGAAACAGCAGTGAGCTTAAACAGCAGCAAGGGAAATTTAGGATAAACACAGAGTAATGTTTCCTGATGAAAAGGACAGCCAACTGTTCCACCACTGGAGGACTGTAAAGCATAAGTTAGACAAATTGATCATGAAATCGTGCCAGAAGAAAAGACAGAGAGTAGACAGTCTCTTCTGTCTCTATTTTTAAATTTCTATGAGATTTTGGGAATCTTTATGTTGGATTGGCTTTAGCTGCTTGACAATGTCTTCCATGGCAAGCCACAAAGCAGAATTCCAGTGAAAGTGTCAACCAGCAAAGACTATTTGGTATGGCTGCAGAATACAGACATAGTTCTAGAAGTGCTAGAAGATGCCCAGGTCTTTGGGATTTACAGCAAAGGATTGAACAAAAAAAACCAGGTCCTGAGATTTAAAACTTCCCTTCTGAACCTCCTTTTTTTTAAACAGCACCTCAATCTTTCATTCTCCTCTACATGTATGTACAACTATTACACACCCCAAAAAATGAACGAGTGAGGTGCTTCTGAGCAGTGAAGAGAAATGGGCTTTATAGAATTATTGTCTTTGCACTTATAGGAAATGCAGAGATGCTACAGTGATTGCAGTGCTGGATTGAAAAGAGTATTTATTCTGAAATTATAGGAGTCACCTGTGCTTGACCCTCTCTTCCAAGGAAATCAATACTGCACCTGGCATTATGCATGCCACTAGATTTCAGCTAGCTTTGACATCTAGTTATTTTTCAGCTCATATTGAAGTCCTTCATTCACTAGTTCCAGTTTTCCCTAGGTTTTTGTACAAAACCTTTTCTTTTTCAAGTTTTCTCATATTGAAAATTATTTCCCAATTCACCTGGTAGCTTTCTGACAGCTTTTGTGAAAGAACAAAAGGTGGCTTATCTCCTCCTCTATTGACAATACCACCTCAGCTTCGACTTGTTTCCAAACTGCTGTGCTTTGTTTTCTGTATACTTTTAATCACAGTTCTTGTAGCTTTGAAAGAGTGACGTTTTCTTCTCTCCCTCCTGAGAGCTGCCCTGTTCCCCTTAAAGCTTTTATTTTCTTGTCGCTTTGCTACCTTGGTATTGACAGGATCTTCATTACTACCTGATTCTGTCACCTCTCATTCTCTAATGATGTCATCTCTCTGCCTCAGAAAAGTGTTTCAAGGATTACTTCTGTATCTGTCCAGGAGTTTTGAAGAAGGGTCACCATCATCCTCAGATCCCCAGTCGTTGTGCCCCCACCATGGCTCAGGCAGATCCATCTCAGTTATACTCCATGTGTGTCGTGTGCCTCCAGAACTGCACCAAAGACAAAGAGAGGCTTGGATCACCTTAATTTATCAATTAGTGTACCAGTGAGTGCCAGGAACATCCCAAGGTCCTTTAGCAGCTCTAGCTGTTAGTGATATGCCTTAACTGCAGGAGAGCAAGAACAGGCTGCAGGATGGGCCTTTGTCTCCCTGCCCTCCCTTCCTTTTAGAAGCATTTTCTTGACGTGCCTCCTCACAGACAAAGTTAATCTGTCTTTACTAACATACAGCTGCTGCAGGCTGATGTTTCCTAGGCAACATTCCTATGGAAAAGCAAACTACTGACCATTCTCACCTTGCTCTTGTGAAGCCAAGCTATAATTTCATTTATTGTCCTTCAAAAATGCGGTTGCCACTATACAGGTGAAAAAGAAGACAAAGTAGCCATTACTATTTCCCAAGAGCCACAAGCCGGTCTTTGCAAGCTGCTCTCGACAGCACGGCTGTGAAAGTGCCCTTTAGGTTCATAATAATTCGTAGAAAAATTAACATCAGCTATTTTTTTAAACAACAAAAAGTTTTCCACGTTTTTCATTCAGTTGGGGAACTCTTATCAGCTAGGTGTTCCACTGCTGGGTGAACCATAACTAGTCTTAATCAAACCAGCTGTAACCCCTGGGTCAGCTGGGGAAGGTGGAGGGGGGGAAGTTGAGGAGTAAACAAGAGAGAGATGGAGATGGAGATGTGATGGTCTGTGTCGCAGGAGGCTCGTGCTGATTGCTGAGGTCAAACTGACGCTCTGAATGCTCACAGCACTGTGCAAACACTCAGCTGTTGAAGTGCTCCCCTATTTTCTGTGTCTGTCTCCAGCACACCATGAAATTTTTATTTTTGTAAGCTAATCCAACCCTGCCTCCCTGATAAGCATGGCTTTAAACTTAATTGTTTGTTTGTTTGTTTTTTGAGGAGGAGGAAGGAAGTAGCAAGGAAAGCATTGCATGCTGATGCAGTCAAGCACAGGAGAGAAAAGCAAAACCTCTCCAGCAACAGGTGGCACCTAAACAAATGCTGAACAAGGCAGTTCATCAATATGCTCACCCTGTGCTTCCTGGGCTGTCTTTCTCTCAGATTCTTAACTTGACGGACCGGTGATTGCCTGTTTTTTTTCTCAAGAGGCACCACTAAAGCCTATCAGAGGAACTTGCCATGTCTATTCTTAGCCTCCAGATCTACTGTGGGAGAGGAGAGGTGGGGTTCTTCTGCTAGCCAAGACAAAAAAGAATCAGTGCTGTCTGCAAGCTGATAAAAGCAAAGCTACAATTTCCATTTACTTTTCAGTTTTATACGTCCCATGTTAGGCTGCTTCAGCTCCTTGTCACTGCAAGATTTGGCTCATATTAGCAAAGCTCGCATTCTGTGGAGCAGCAGTAGGTAACAGGAGAGCTACCACCGCTTTCTTTTTCAGAAAAATCACTCCTAAGCAAGAAATAACCCTGTCCCCACAATCACAGCAATTGTACACCAGAGGCATACAAAAGAATAAAATAGGTGGCGTGTTTTAGATAGCTCAGACATGCACATGACACTAAAAAGAGAGTGTTATTTTATGCCAGGGAGATGTGGATTCTGTCTTTTCTACTTTATCCCAAACAAGCTATGGGAGGACGTGAGCTGCAGAGGGCAAGGTGCTGGCCATCAGTGATGCCTAGGAGATTTTCTGCTCCAGCTCCCACAGCCTTGAAGCATTTACCATCACTGTATCATTATGGAGCTGGCTCTAGAGCAGAACAGATGCAACTCAAAGGCCCTGATAGAGTAATTCTCGCTACTCATATGAGGGAACTTGTGGGCCTCACACACAGAAGACGAGGCAATATAGCTGTCTTTGTGGGTCTTGCCTATGACCCTGTGCATTCAACAATCAGGAGGAAAAACTCCCTCCTCTCCACGCTCCCAGAGGGCTGATGCAGGTCACACATGAATGAAGGCAGCTATTTCACACTTGGCTTGCAGAGGGCACAGCATGCGTATCTGGGGAGCAGGGAGAGGAGGGAATGGGGGAAGGAGAAGGAAAGAAAACAGGGCAATAGGACTTGAATCTGTCCTTGAATCATTCACAACACCAGCTGGATATAAATGCAATTCACTTAAGAGACTTTGTTTTTAAGTGTTTGTTTGGTTTTCTCTTCATAACTTGTCAAAGAAAGCTTTTATTATTTTGGGTTTTTTTCAGAGTTCCTAAGTTCTCTTTTGTCCTCTCTCTTCAGCTCCACGCAGTTAAGAGACTGCTTAGTTTATCTGCAAGTCCCAGGAAACCCCACAGGCTGCCCTCCTGATGCCTTTCAAAGTTTTGAGTTCACTCACTGGATTCATTGGAAAGGAACAAACTACATTCCTTTAGCAATGACCTCCCAAGGCATACCTGGCAGATCAAACTGAGGGTGAATTCTGAAGAGATACACCTAATTCAGCTCATGTATGCTATCCATGGTTCTGCTGTATGGGTCTTTATGCCAGTAAAAGCCTAAAATTTTTTCCAAGATCATCTCAGATAACATGGAAGTGATGTGCATAATTGTTCATTCCTCTTGGTAAGTGCGATTACAAGCCATGACACTTCCTTGCATGAAACCAAAGCAAACTGAGTTAGTGAAAACTGCATGTAGAGATGTTCTATTTAGAGACAATTGCAATTCAGGATCTTAAAACATTACAGAAAGAAACAGAAAAAATATACAAGTCTTGCTGAGGAAACAAGTTTCGAATCAAATAATCTAATAATCTAAAAATGCTTCCCACTATCCTTTTTTTTTTTTTAAGGAAACATATTTGGAGAGGGCACAGGAAAAATAGCTTGGGGGTGGTAAAGTTATTGGCACATATTTGGCATGGATGGCACTAGGAAGGCTGAAAGCTTTCTTCTTTTCAGGAACCATCTTGCACTCCTTGCAGAGCCAAGTATTCCTGCTTACATCAGGCACACCCTGACTGGGATGTGTCTCTGTCCCTGCAATGCTGCACTTACAGCTTAATGTATCAAAGCCAGTGCACATTAATTTTAATTCCTATGACTAATGCCAAGCTGTAAATTGAGGTGGTTCATGAATCATTCAGCTGGAGATGCAGCTTCCAGGAGAGAGGCGAGGCAGATGGTTGTGACAGCTAAACCTCCCCAGCTATCCCAGGTTTAACTTATCCATCTAGGGCAGTATTCTTATTTACTCTGCCTACTGAGGTCCTGCGAAGACAAAATATCGCTTTTCCCCTGCAGCTTATTCAGCTTTCCTTCTCCCAGGAGCTACTCAGAGCTGTCAGCTTGCCCTTATTTGTCCCTAACCAGCTCCAGATAAAATGAGAAAGGAAAGCCACACAGCTTCAGCTGGAGCTTGCTGGTAAGAAAGTCCCTTTTGGACTGCAAGGGAGGAGAGCTTGTCTCAGCACCTCAGGCAATAATTCAGAGGAACAGGGACATGCAAGGGCAGGGCAGAAAAAGCTGAGTTTTCTCTGGTATCAGCAATAAATTATCCTAGAAGCCAAGGAGGAAGGTGTTGTGTCTCACTTTCTCAGTCAATGAGCAGTGTACAGAAGAACTAGAATGCTTCTGGAAGCAGGAGGCAGTTCTGTGGCCTGAACATGGGATATTGTCTTATCATCATATTGTGTGGCTCACAATCTAGCTCCTTGTCTCTGCAAAGGAGAAGTCCTGATCTGCCTTGTAAAGATTTTACCATTAAGGAATCTCCCTCATGAAGTCACGCTCCCTCATTTCTCTGTCTCCAGAATAAAAGGCTTTCCCTCTCCCTCTGTATCTGAGAGGAGGGCAGCTTCTCCCCAGGCTGGGATGCACGATGCCTGACAATTCAGGCAGGGCTCTCTGGGAGTTCTCCCATTCCAGGGTAACTCAGCTCTTGCCTATCATCTAATCCTTGAGATGTTAAGAAGAGACACACATTTAGCTACAGCTCTGGGAAGTGCTTTCACTATGAGGGGTCTGAGAGTTCATCAGTGGTTCTGGCAGTTCTTTGAAGCTCAGTAGACAAGAGTTGTCCTTGGGCCCTCCTTGGTCTCCTAAGGTTAAAGCAAAGTGTGACACATAGATATGGACCCAAGGAGTGCCCCAAACCCAGTGCCACACAAGGATATGCTACTTCCAAACCAGCTCTGCAGTGTGACAGGAGACTTTAGAGGCAGGGAGCTGAAAAGCTGAGGGAAACCTCAGAATTTGCCTAATTTGCATTTTATCAATTTTGTAAACACCTCAGAAATGATATAGTTAGAAAACTTGTTTCTACCATTAGATAGCACCTGCTTTGAATAGTAATGAACAAAAAGTGAAGAAAAGGAGAAAACAATGTTCTACAGTTGTATTATGTCTCCTGCAGTTCAATGAAACAGCTCCCTGGTCTGAGCTTGTGAACATTTACTGTACATTCATTTTATGGGCTTTGAGTAACTCTTCTCAGTTAAAGGACTTTTTTCAGCACATATGGGCTTCCAAATATAGTGAAACCAATTTGCTTTGAAAAGCAATATATCTGCTAAAGGGCAGTTTTATTTTCCTTTAGGTAAAGCAGAACTTTCATGCATAGCAGATCCCAAAATACAAAGCCCACTAATTGGGGGCAGGGAGAGACAGCATATGAAGACTAGTTAAAAACCTGGTGAAATATTTTAAAATCTGAAAGCATGCTGACCTCAAACCCTTTATAGCAGCTATTCCCAACTACTCAAGCTCACTCCAGCACTTAAGCAGGAATGAGCAATCACTATTTTACTCCCTATGTGTCTATTAAACAACAAAAAAAAATTGTTTATACATTTGAAGGATCATTTGTAGACATTACACTGAGAATACACTCAACGGTGATTAAAGAAAAGCCGGTCGGCCAAGAGACCTGCTTAGTAAGGCAAGGAGACCTTGCTGCCACACCTTGTGCACTGCCCCATTCGTCCCTGCCTGCCCCACACCTCAGGCTCTGTTCTCACGAGGAGTTGAAGCTTATTCTTTTTCCTCTTGCTGCTGTAATTCCATAAATCCATGAGCTAAAGCTAAAACCTGGAGTTCAGAGACTTCTAGGGTCTGGGTGCTATGTCTACCAGCTGAGGAGCCAAAAACCTACAGCCTGAGAGGAAAGTTACCAAGAGTTTGCCAGTGAGAAACACTATCAGTGAGACCATGCTGGCAGGGTGTGATACCTAAAGCTAAGTGAGGTCTGTGAAGTGTCAAGACCTGAACAACATGCCCAGACCCTGACTGTAAAGCAGTGGGAAGTCAGGTTCCAGTTCAGCTCCCCATTGTCACATCCTGATGCCACTTGAGACATTGAAGGGTAGCCAAGATACCCACACAGGGCTGGCTGATGTGATGTGGGGCTTAGGGAAGACCTCAGCCTCCTGATGGGAGACAGGACATAACACCAGAATAATAATAATTTGCTGCATTTAAGTGCATGAACCTTGACTCTACTCAGTCTAGTCAGCAGGGTCAGGGGGGTTCACCTACAACAGATACCAACATCTGGCCTGGTGAATAGCATTCCTGGCTCAGTTAACTATATTGACAGTATGGTTGTATTGAAATTATTAGGAAAAATTTCTACACTGAAAGGGTAGACAAGCATTGGAATAGGCTGCCCAAGAAAGTGGTGGAAAATGATCAAAAATGTGCAGATGTAGTGCTTAGAGACATGGTTTAGTGGTTGACTTGGCAGTCCTGGGTTAATGGTTGAACTCAATGATCTTAAAGGTGTTTTCCAACCTAAATGATTGGGTGACTTGCCCTCTAAACATAGTAACACACCCAACTTCCTCCTCACCTCTGGAGTATACATGCTTCCATTCACATGGGAACAGAGCTGAGAATATACCTACCTCTGCAGAAGGCAGGTATACAGCTGAATGAGGCCCAGCCTTCTTACATACTTGGTGAGGCTGGTTAAAGTGCTTTTCCTCCTAGAAGCAAGTGCTGTGCACAGCCATGTGTGGAAAAGTCCTGGGACAGAAAGGTCCTTACAGTAGATGAATGTGGTGAGCACGCCCATGAGAGAAAGGATCTGGTTTCTGATCCTGGACTGGGGGCCTGGCGGGGGGATGGGGGAGGGGAATTGAGTTTTGTTTGTTCATTTGGCAGAGAAGGAGGAACAGTTAGTCGTGGGTTGCAAAAATGCACCCTCAGTCCTGGTAACTGGGAGCAACCTCTGACTATTTTTCTCCTCAAGTGACTGACTGAGTAAATCACAGGGCTAGAGAGCTCAGTTCCCCCTTACCTGCTCTTATCCTGTGTCATTGGTATCCCTAGTTTCATTATGGTGCAGCAGAAAAAGAAGTTTTGGAGGTTACTCCTTACCTGGCCTCACTGAAGTCTGGTCTCAGAAGTCTCACATTGAGGAGGAAAACAAGCGAGGAGGAAAAACTGAGAACTTTAATTGCATGAGCATCCCTGTTGGAAGCAACCACCAGGACAGAGAAGGTGTGTATTTGCTGGTGAAGGGATTCCCTGGCCAAGAAGAACGAGCAGTGCCCTACACCACAGGAGGACACACCTGTTGAGACACAGCATAACACATAAACAGGGTCCACAGAGTAATATTACACCAAAATAAAATCCTTTGGGGGTATTATAGTTTTTGAATCATTATATTCTGAGAACCGGTTTGTAGGATCTGGAAAAGCTTCTTCTCCAAACAGAGAGACATTCTGGACCTCAAAAGTGCATGAAGTGTTGACAAAACGGCACCACCTCCTCTGCAGTGGCTCAACAGTTAGGGCTTGTACCACCTCCAGTCAGGACAGGTTGCCCTGAATTGCTTCCAGGACATCAAAAAGCTCTTACAGTTCAGCAACAGTTCTTGTCTTCCACAGCAGTTTGACCTATTGTCTTTGTGGGAGTATTTTTTTTACAATTTATTACCTGCCACAATAAATCAAACTCCATGTATTAACAAGAGGCACAGAGTAAGTTAAATATCAATGGATTAATTAAATATGATGGATAATGACTGCCAGCTAACATAGGCATTTGCAATGTTATTGCATGTTTTAATAAACAGTCCTCAAATTAATTTGTGAGGAAGGTGCCTATTCTGAATGTGTGCTCTGTGCCTTGCCTCCCCTGCCCCACTTCAAACAACATTATCTGCTGCTGTTGTGTGGTGGTAAGCTCCTGTGCATATGGAAGCAGGTGCTCCCCAGTTATCACAGACTGACATTCAGCACCTTTGCTGATGTGTAGATAATGTCAGCCTGGAAAGGTGGCAGGCAGCATCTTGTCCAGCCTTCCCTGTGGTATGGAAAGATAAGCATCTCCAGCTGTCAAAATCCTTCTCCTTTCTTCTGTATGCAAACCTTACATCCCATTTGTGGCAGCTGAGGATGAGAGATATGCCCTTGGTTTAACATGCTTTGCAGTTAATCCTCTCCAAAGTGTATTTAAAGCCAACAGCAGTAGCTCAGTATATTAAGGGATTTGGTCAGTGACCATATTTTAATGGCCATCAGACTGACGGTGCTCCCCTTTATATTGTAATTCTCTTGTGATGCTTATGCATGCATTGCGTGTACAGGCTAATAGGGATGAGGGAATTTAATAAATCCTGGGGCCTGAGAGAAATGCAGCCCTGGCCAGGAATGAAATGTGTGCCATTTCATCAGGTTTTTGTACCATTACCTATCTCAATTTGCAGAAACTAGCTGCTTTTAATTGCAATGAAACTGCTGATGCCTGATGGTTAGTATTTTAAGCACTTTAAATAGCACATGATGATATAAGCTGGAACTAATGTGCGTGCTCTAAACAGTGGCCTGTGATGACACAGTGTGATGACACAATGTGATGACATGAATTCTTGCAAATCTAGCAAAAACAACCTCTAGGCATAGGTACAAGGCAATAGTACTATAGTATAGTGTCTCGGTTTGAAAGACAGGCATCTGTTTAAGTGAGGCAGAAACCCCCTTTGAAATGGGAAATGCAACCCCCTTCCCTCC